>JAJMCC010000009.1:0-226374 GCA_030584945.1 Starmerella roubikii | reverse complement strand
CGACGCCTCGCACCCGTGGCTCGTTTTCTGGCCCGTGAACGCCCTCAGCATTTTGGGCGAGCCGCTCGATGGTGACGAGCTCGACCGCGTTGGCGAGACGCTCATTGCCTGCCAGCACGTAGACGGCGGTTTTGGTGGCGGGCCGGGCCAGCCCGCGCATTTGGCAGCCACCTACGCCGCACTTATGGCGCTCGCCCACACGGGCCCGAAGTTCTGGGAGCAAATCGAAGTTCCGAAGCTGCATGCGTGGATCCTGTCCTTGAAAAGGGAGGACGGCTCGCTCAGTGTGTGCAAGCACGGCGAGGCCGATCCTCGCACCACTTACTGTGCACTGGCCTCTCTGCGGATTCTTGGTGTCCATAGCCCGGAGGTCACAGCCGGAATCGGCGCTTACATCCAAACCTGTCAGACATACGAAGGTGGGTTCGCAAATATGCCGCTTGGCGAGGCGCACGGCGGCTACGCGTTCTGCAGTGTCGCCACTCTAATGCTGCTCGACCCAAAGGACCCGAAGTCTTCCTTGCGCCAGTTCTGTGACGTACAAAAGCTGCAAAGGTGGCTCGTGTCTAGGCAGGACATAAACGTCCCCGGATTCAGTGGCCGCACAAACAAGCTCGTCGACAGCTGCTACTCGCACTGGATTGGCAGCTGCTGGCCGCTCGTCGACCAAATCGCCGATGCGGGCGCTTTGTTCAGCCGCGCGGGATTGCGCGACTACATCTTGAAATGCTGCCAAGCGCCGAGCGGCGGCCTCCGCGACAAGCCGGACGCACGCCCGGACTCGTACCATACGAACTATGCCCTATGCGGCTTGACGGTTGCGCAGTACTCCTACAAAATGCTCGGCAAGTCCGTTCTCGAATGGGAGGCGACCACGCAGGTGGCTGAGGACGATGCAAACTACGTGCCGCCAATCAATCCAGTGTTCGGCATTCCGATTGAGAAGGCTCAGGAGATGCATGCCTGGGCAACAAGAGCCCAGCAAGAAGCCATTTATTCAAGCGAAGTCGTGCCGTCGTCGAAGGAGTACCAGGGATTTGCTCTCTACGTCAGCGCTTCGATCTTGCTGCTCGTGTACTTGGCATGGGCTTGGCTTCCCGCCGAAGCGCTGCATTCGATGCAAATCGACTACTTTCCTTCGAGATGGTGGGCCGTGGCTGTGCCGGCGTTTTTCTTGATGGCAATGCTGTATACGTATATTGCGGTTCCGAGTTTTAATACCGAGCGGCTGACGTTTGCACCCACGGCCGCGCAGACCGTCTGCGACGAACACACGACTGTGCAGGACACACCGTTAGTAGACGTGAACAAGGCGCTATATAGAAAGTTTTAAAGACGTTGGAAGGGTTTGGCTGTACTTTGGCTGTAGTTGTCTTATACTATTTCAGAAGCACATATTCAACCACGCACATCCCAGAGAGTGTCTCTATTGGTTACGGCCAATATATTCGTACAGACTTCTGAAATTAGGAGGTCGCGTGAGAGAGAGACCTTACCCGTGCATTACTAAATACTGACACTACTGACTGGTTTCCTCTTTCTGAAACCTCAGGACAATTACTCGCATATGGAGGGCATTCGCCCAAAAAGGTAATCCTCAAAAACTTTTGTGCAGAACTCCACCAGAAAGCTTTTTTTTTCGAGCTTTTCAAACAGCTTTATACTCTAATTGGCTTTAAGATTCACCCTGTGGCGGTTTTTCGCGAAAATTATCAGTTTTTTCTCAGATTGAGCGAGATCCCCGGCTCATGCAGATTATGCTGCATATGTAAAAAGGATTAACTGCGCCGAGACTCCAATATATAGATATATAAAGGCGGCTCCCTCGCTTGTAGAGCTCTTCAAACTACCGATGTCTTCTTCAATGGCTTGTGAACTACCACCGCACACCCCGGTTGAGTTGATTGAATTGCTGCAATATGTGCTTGGGGAGTTCAGTCTCACCTTTGTCCACGAGGGCCAGAGATATTCTATCAGTACGGCTTCGGCGACAACGACAGCGATGTCGGTGACCTCAACACCAGTGGCCCCTTCGCAAACGTCCTCCTACCCGCTGTCTCCGAAATCGTCTAACCTGTCTCTATCGTCCTACCCGTTATCTCCACCGTCCTACTCGCTGTCTCCATCATCTTTCTCACTGTCTCCAACTTTTTCCTACCCGCTGTCTCCAATTGCGGATAGCGAAGAGGCGCTATGCATTGATCCTGTGTTGACATCCCCGTCTCCTAGACGCAAGCTCGCTTCCAAGAAACGACACGAAGACAATCTTCTCCAAGAGCTCGAGCAAGACGAGCTTTTCCGCGGCGTGGATATGACTCCAGAGTTGTCTAGAGATCTCAAAGATCTCTACGTCTGGGTCACCTCAGTTGGCTTCTCGGATATGAAGCTCATGGCCAGAGTTCTGACTGCGGAGATGAGCCCGCGGCGCCGCATCCGATATCCGTTTCGCAAAGGCGTTCCACCCCCCGGCGAGTGGCCTACGACAGTTCCGTACCGGGACACGAATCACGTATCCGTGCACGACCGCGCGGTTCTGATTGTTTGGAATCTCATCAACCCGCGAAATCCTCTGCGATCGTACGAGGAGGCGAGCGCATCCATGCCGCCGACAATGAGACAGGAGGTTCTTGCGAAGGCCCTTGCCATCCGGCACACGCTCGCGAGCAAGTGTAATTGAAGCATCAGTGTTACGTAGTACCTTTTTTTCTCTATATTTTCCGACTTCTTTTAATTCTCTGACATGTCTAAACGTCGGAACTCTACATCATATTGGCTTCTCTAACAGCCTCCTCAAGAATCGCGGCAAACCCGTCGGTCGCCATCGTCTCTACGCCAAAGACCGGTTTGTCAACCTTACACACAGTATCCAAGGCAGGAAGCTCGCCTTCCAAGAAATACTTGGTAACGATATCGTCAATGCATTTGCTCGGCTGCGATGACGAGCAATGGCCGTAGCCCTCACGGCGCACACTCACGGCGTTTGGAAACAGCCGCGCCATTTTATCCGCGTATCTTCCTGGAGTCACTGGGTCGAAGTCGTTGCCCAGCACTAACAGCGGGAAACTGGTTTCCGAGGTGAAGTTGCCGCGATGGCGCTCAGCGGCACGAGCGGGCCAAATGCCGTCGCACATGAGCCCGATTTGGCCGAAGAATTCAGCGAATAATGGCGAGTCCTCCCGCATTGATTTGATGTATTTCTCGTAGTCTTTAATGTCCCAGGACTTAGGAGAGTCGTCGAGGTTGTCACCACATGCGATCTGCATGATGGCCTCGCTGCCCAGAGCCTGACCCGGGGAGGTTGTGAGTTTGTAGAGGTTGTTTTCTGCAATGGCTGCGTACAGTCCGTCGGCGATACTCGGCCAAGTCGCTGGCGCGTACATTGACTGGAAGATACCGGAAATGAACATGTAGTAAGTGAGGACCATCGGCGGGTTGGCCTCGGCCAGAGCCACTGGGTGCTGCTTCAGCCGCGTGCCCCAGTTGAGAACCAATTGTTTGAGCTCGGGTCCGGTGGGAGCCAGTTTACCCAGGGGGTGTTCTGAATCAACAACTTCGCGGAAAAAGCCGTCGAACTCGGCCTCAATATCCTTGAAGTTGTGTGACCACTTTCCCGTGTAGTAGTTCGGCACGTCGACAACACCATCAATGACCAGACGGCCCACGTCGTCCGGAAACATGTCTGCGTATGTGCTTCCGAGCACAGTGCCGTAGCTAAACCCCCAGTAGTGCAGCTTGTCGTCGCCCAAAGCGCGATGCAACAACTGCATATCATGAGCAACGAGCGCTGTGCCCACATACTGCAAGAGCTCTGCATCTTTGCTCTTTTGGCAGAGATCCGAGAACAGCTGCTCCTGAGCGATCGTCGTGCCGATCTCGTGCTTCATCACGCTCGCGCCGTGCTGGCCCGGCAGGCCGTTCGCTACTACGCCGGTATGGAAAAACAGGCCGTCGAGCTCATCTTTGAAGCACTCGATCTTCGGCCATGTCTTGCCCACACCGCGCGGATCGAAGGACACGAGATTGAACTTGCCCTTGAACAGGGTGTCCATAGCCTCGCCGGTCGTTTGGTTGCTTTTGGCTGCGGATCTCCGGAGGATGAAATCGAGGCCGGATCCGCCAGGCCCCCCTGGATTCAGTATGATTGATCCAAGGATCTCAGATTTCGGGGTTGAGCCGCCGCCGGCTGGGTAAACAGCCACGGCAATTGAGGCGTTCCGCGGATCGCTTAGATTCGCGTAGTTCAAGGGCGCTGTGAGGTTCCCGCAGAGGTATGGATGTTCAGCATTCTCGCATGGTGCAAGAGAGAGCTCACCGCGCTCTGCGGGCACCGGTGCGGGGGACTCTTTGCTGTCGCACAGCTTGTAATACATCAGCACGAAACACAGAGCGATTAGAATCCATTTTGGTACGCGCCATTGGGCGTGCGGTTTACTCTGAACGAACGGACGCTCTACGACTTTCTCCATTATCTGTCAAGGGTTGATTAGATAGGGAGTGACGATCTAAAATTAGGAGCGAAGTTTGCGAGTTAGGAGTGTGAGAGTTAGGAGTGTGAGGTGCAGCGGCCCCACTTTAAGACGTTTAGAGCGGAGCGATACTCAGCCATGAATCGAGGCAGTCGTTACAAGGCCAGATCACGCTGTTGGTCCACTTTGAGGATTTTAGCTCGGAGTTTACCACATAGAGAATTCAAGTCATACATAAACAACCTACATAATTGACGACATCGAACAACATCCAGGTTTAAAGGTGTATGAATCTAAACTCGAATCTCCGGTACATCTCAAACCGCCCAATGCCATCACATCCACTCTGCAAAAAACTCCACAACATGCCATGATATCTAATATGTAGGTCGCCTCTCGCTCCCGAGCGTCTCCGTATTTCTAGGTTATGTTCATGCGTTCGCGGCGCTCGTGTTTTTCGCGGCGCATCTCCTCCTTCAAAGCGGCGCTGTCCAAGGGCTTCAGCAGCTCGAAGGAGCAGAGCAGCTCCTCGCTAACGCTCATGACGGCGCCCCAGTTATCGAACTCGCCGCAGTAATTAGGCGCGCTGAACACGGTCACGAGCGAACGCTCGTTGAAAAACTCGTAGCCGTCCTCAACGACCATGTGCGCGCGGCACACGAGATCGAAACCAAACCGCTGCAGGAATTTGTTGATGGCGACCTTGTTGTAGCAGTATGAAACGCCGCGCTCGTTGTCCTCCCATTCATTAGGCCCGTCGGTCGGGTCGGACCAGAGCAGGTCGTTGAGCAGCCCGTACTCGGGCACATCCGTGGGCCTCTCAAGGGCGCGGATATCGTCTATAGAGCTCAGGGATGGGCTCAGCCCACCATGCACACAGAAAATCTTTTGAGCAACGACGGCGGCGATGGGCAGCGTGTTGAACGTGTCGACGAGCGTGCGCCACGTCTTCATCGACGACCGCCGTTTACACTCGTCGTAGAACCCGTAGATCCGCGTCACGCTCGCGCACTCGTGGTTTCCGCGCAGAATAAAGAAGTTCTCCGGGTACTTGATTTTGTAGCACAGCAGCAGGATGATCGTTTCGAGGCTCTGCTTGCCGCGGTCCACGTAGTCGCCGAGAAACAGGTAGTTCGACTGCGGCGGGAACCCGCACATGCCGAACATGCGCAGCAGGTCGCCGTACTGGCCGTGCACGTCGCCAACGACCTTGACGGGCGGCGACAGCTCGAGCAGCGACGGCTGGCTCAGAAAAATGTCTTGCGCCTCGCGGCAGATCAGCGCGATCTCGCTCGACTTCAGCCGGAAGCTGCGCGGCGTCTTTCCGGAGTACCCAACGTCGAGCAGCAGCTGGATCACGTCGTCCACGTTCAGGTCCGGCTGCTGCCCATTGCCGTACAGAATAAGCGGCTCCTGGTCCGTCGGCTCGAACGGGAGCTCGCGCTGCAGGCTCGCCTCGTCCGCGGCCGCGGGCGGCGGCACGCCGGCGTGCGCGGCGCCCGAATGCGACACGCTCGGATACAGGCCTACATGCGACGCGTTGGAGTGCGACACGCTCGGATGCATGCCCGAATGCGGGCCTAAATGCGCTGCGCTGGCGGCACCAGCGGCACCAGCGGCACCAGCTGTGCCGGCTGCGGCGGATGCACCGGCTACGGGCGCCTCGCTCGGCGCACCGTCCGTGCCCGGCGTCTGTGGGCTCTCCTTCTGGAGGTCCTCGTTTGCGGCGCCTGCGCCGTTGAGAATACCATCCTCCGGCCTTCCAGAGTAGTTCGACGTCGGGCCGGCCGCGCTCAATGGCGCCGCGGCGCCGTTTGCGTCGGCCGCGGCTGGCGATCGCGCCGAGTGCGCGGTATGTGTCGTTTGCATGCTCGCCATCGAGTTCGACGAGAGCCGGCGCCGGCCCTGCGTGCGCGGCACGTCCAGGCTCGCGTGCGATTCGCCCTCGGTCAAAATCCCGCCGCGCGAGCTGCTGCGATTGCTGCGATTGCTGCGCGTGCTGCGGCCGGACCGCGTACTCGTTTGGGTGTCGGTGCGCCGGAACTCCGGCAAAGAGTCCGAATTCCGCGAGCCTTTCTTGATCTTCGATGACTGGTTGCCCATCGTACACAGATCAAAAGTATATAAAGAGAGATAGTGAAGGGTTATGTGGTGGAGGCACTATGCGGCAATTCTCCTCGGCTACGGGGAAGGGATATGCGCCCTGGCGGCGACGCCTGATATCGCCGGTTTTTGGTGCAGAACCTTAATTCCAGAGTCCTAGAGTCGCGATTGCAATATTTATTATACAGACGGCGTTTTCGAGACTGCTGCTGTTGCTCATAATTTTGGTTTGGGCTAGTGCAGATCACATGCTGATAGCCGAGCAAGATAGGCGCAGGACGGGGATCGAGGAGTGGGACTACATCGTATGGCAGACTAAGTGGGACGCAAAGGCGGAGCGGCAAGATGGGGTCGATAGGAGGGCAGATTGGGTGCGTTAGGAAGATAGATTAGGAAGGTAGAATTATGCGGCAGATTAGGAAGGTAGGCTGGGAAGGCTTGGAAGACAGATCAGGAAGGCTGCGAAGACAGGACAGGCTGTGTAGGCTGTGAAGCAATGTGCGTCTATCTCCCCGTTCTATCGAACAGCGCCCAGCGCGCCATCCACAGCGTATCTGCCGTCCTCACGGCCGCGTCGGCCGATTTCACCGCCTGTACGGTGTCCACATTCTGTTTCGGCGGCCCCATGTACAAGTAGACGGTGTGGGCGATCTTGGCGTCGGCGCAGCCTTGTTGGGGCTGTCTCGGCTTTCGCATGCACCTGCTGACCCTACCTGCAAGCCTGCTTCTCACTAGTACAGACATATCCGAGGAGACCCTGTAGAGCGTTGAATTGATCTATCCACGAGAGACCAAGTAGAACTAGAGCACGGCTCCCAGCATACTGGCAGCGTGCACAACACTTATACAGAGCTGTTTAACACTGATACACATGCAGTGCACCAGCACTCATCATGCACACAGCCACAGGCATCACTTATACATTACCACAGATATCACTTATACATTACCACTTACCACAGACGTCACTTATACATCACCACTCACTTCTACATTACCGCATACATATTGCAACACCTAACACGCAACAAATACATCGATTATCGTAGTCTAGTCATAAGGATAAATAAATGTCACTAAACCCGGTTCCAGCCGTCTCCGCTTGTCTCGCGCTGCTCCTGCTGGATCTCGCTGATCGGGCGCGCCTCCGGCTTCGCGGCGGCTGCCGCGGGCTTCCCAGTCTCGGCCTCGTCCTCGTCATCGCCGTCGATCGACAGGGCGTTGAACCCGCGCTGCATCTTCAGGAGCGGGTCCGCCTTCTTCGTCTGCTGCGCAGGCGCGGCGGCCGGCGCGGTGGCGGGCTCCTTCGCGGCGCGCGCGCTGCCCGCGGGCGCAGAGCCCGTGCCCGGCGCAGAGCGCTTGCTCCAGTCAAGCGACGGCTGCTGTTGGTGGCTGCGGCGCGGACGCGGCGCCGCGTACTCGCCCGTCGACGGGCCCGTGCGCTGGCCCCAGTTCAAAGCAGGGCCCTCCTGGCGGCGCGGGCGCGGCGCGGCCGCAGCGCCCGTGGTCGGGCCGGCGCGCTGCGACCAGTCGAATCCCGAGCCGCGGTCGCCGCGGTCGCCACGGTCGCCGAACCGGTCGCCGAACCGGTCGCCACGGTCGCTGAAACGGTCGCCGCGGTCGCCGCGGTCGCCGAATCCGCGCTCGCGGCGCGCGTCCGCTAAGCCCGAGCCGTCCGTCGGGCCGGCGCGCTGGCCCCAGTTGAACGAGGGCTCGTCAGCGCGCTGCTTCGGCCGGAAGCGGTCGTACTTGTCGCCCGAGGCGTTGCCGCCGCCGAGGCCCGAACCGTCCGTCGGGCCCGCAGCCTGGCGCCGCGACCAGTCGAAGCTGCCGCCAGCGCCGCCAGCGCCGCCGAACCCGGCGCCGCGCTGCTCGACGGTGTTCATGCTAACGGTGCGGCCGAGGATCTGCGAGCCGCCGAGCTTGAGCGCGGCGACGAGCCCGTCGCGCGTCGAGAAGTCGACGTAGGCAGAGCCGCGCACGCGGCCGTCTTCGCCGCGCGGCAGCCGCACGCTCTCCACAGAGAGGTGGTGCTCTTTCGCGAAGAAGTCCTGCAGAATCTGCTCCGTCACGTCGTACGACACGTTGCCAACACGTGCTGTGTACGGCGGCGAGTCCGGAATCGGCGCCTGCTGGCGCTGCGAGCTGCCCATTGTGAAGCCGCCGGCCGCAGCACCCGAGCCGGTCGCGCCGCTGACCCAGCCGGCCGCGCCCGGAGCCGTGAAGCTCGACGCGGTTTGGAAGCCCGACGTCTGGAAGCTCGGCGTGAAGTCGGCCTCGGCCTCGGCCCACGACTCAGACCCGCTCGAAGCGCCGGTCATCGAGGCGAACTCCTCGAGCGTGAGTGTCTGCTCCTTCTTTTGTTTCGGGGGCATTGGCAATGAAGATCAAACTTTTCAAGTGATTTTTCACTTTGTTCAGTGGGTTTGGAAATTTCTCCGAGCTCGAAGCTGGGAGCGGACCAGTGCAGCGGCGGTTGCCTAACGAGTACAGTCGTTAGGTAGTAAGGGAACAACCGTTAGAGTATTGCAATGATCTAAGTAGGTGGTTAGCAAGCACGAAGTTCGGATTCAGTACATCAAGATATATCTAGACAGTCGGAAAGCATATAGCCACAAGGCCTCGCATTTAGGCCCGCATTTGGGCCCGCATTTGGGCCCGCATTTGGGCCCGCATCTTTGTGGTGTTCTTCGTTACTCACCCCAACACGAGCTGGTCGAATTGGGGCCCACCAAGTTCTTCGAACAGCCTTAATTCTCCGTCACTGTTTTTTTGTCTGCATACATTTTGCCGAGGGTTATGCACGATCGGCGGTTGGGTGATTGGCCGAGTGCCGAACGGCCGTACATATCTAAGTGCCTCGGATGTATCTCAAAATCTAACGTAGACTATGCCGATGCGCGCGTGTTAAACGGTAACATAAACCTCAATTCTCTGTAGGTAATTCAACGGCGCCGCCACCATCACTGTTGCCATGCCGTCGCGCAGGTCGGTGGACATGATTAAATGCGGCAGGCGCTGGGACGTTGACTAGGGACGCTGCCGGCAACCGAACCCTATTTCTTAGAAACTAGCAGCAACCAGCAGCCACGCTTCGGCTCTCCGACGCAACCATCAAACGATTGCAATTAATAGATTGAAGGGAACGACTGTGTTCGCATACTATTTGTGCCCGTGAAATCAGTCAGTATGAAATTTCAAGAGCATGTAAACATGCAGATGTGGCTGCTGTCGCGGATCATTTGGTACATCGCCTGGTTCTACATTGCGAGCCTCGTGTTATTCGCGCTGCTGCGCGTCTTCACAGGCGTCAGCATCAAGCGACTTGGCTACTTCAGCCTGCGGCACATCTCAATCCATATGAAGCAGGGCCTCGAGCTCCGCATCGGCAAGCTCGGCATCCAGCCGCACCGGCCGACGGTCGCGCAGCCCGGGCTCGTGACGTTCGTGCTGTCGAACGTCGAGCTCGTCGTCGACATCGAGTTTCTCATCGATCATGAAGAGGAGCTCGCGCGCCAGAAAAGCGCAGCGGCGCAGGAGAACGATCTCGCGGCCGCAACAGAGACGGTGCGCGAGGCCTTCGACGGATCGAAGTTCAAGGGCGTGCCGCTAATACCTCAGAGCAAGAAGCTGCTGCTGAAGGCACTGCGGTGGACTGTGACGCACATCCGGGTGTTCGACATAAACATCATGTCCGTGTCGTTTGTGTTCAGCGGCCTCATGTCGATCGTCGCGACGGGCGCGAAGCTGCGCATCGACTCGCGCAAGACGCTGAACTACAAGCGGTCAAATTTCGTCGGCACGCTCGACTCGCACAAGATGTCCGACTGCGAGCTGCCGCTAACCGTCAAGCTCAGTATCCTCGACGTTTACATTGCCGAGTCGCTCGAGGACGAGAGTCCGTGGCAAGCCATCGACGATCTGCGGTTCGAGGTCATGTCTGTACTGAATATCGACGAGATGCGGCTCAAGGAGATGGCCGTGAAGGTGCAGGCCGACTGCCTCACCTTCGACATGCGTTACCTCGTCGAGGTCATGAAGAGGGTCTCGAGCATGCGCGCGCGCAGCCGCACCGCAGCGTCTAAGGAGAAGCCGGCCGAGAGCGTGCCGGCGCCCGAAGTCGAGGACGAGAAGGGCGCGATTTTCGGGGCCCGAGACAAAGAGCGCATGGTGCACGCGTCGGAAGTGCTGCTGTACCTCGTCAAGAGCGTGCAGATCACGATCGGCGCGTTCGAGGCCGTGCGCATCCCGGTCACCTTGCACCACCACGAGACGGACGTGAGGGACGACCCGAATCTCGTGATGATGGCCATCGGCATGAAGGACATGAACCTCGACCTCAGCCGCATGAGCTCGCAGTCGGCCGGGTTCCGCCTGCTCTACGAGGAGGACGACCTCGCACACCAGTTCATTTTCATGATGGCGTCGCTGAACATCAGCTTCGACAACGGGCACGTCCAAGAAGAGGTCATGTACGTGCCGATGCTCACGGGCCTGAACCGCGGCAATCTGTTCTCGCAGACCTTGAGGTACGCGCGCAGCTCGGACCCGGGCAAAGTGAACGGCGCGCAGTTGCGGTCGCGCTGGGCGACGAACGCGCCGACGATCTCCGTGGAGGAGCACCAGATGCCGGCTTTCGTGCGGCTCATGATGGGATTCATCACATCACAGAACGATGAGTGCGTCCACACGGCCGGTGACGACAGCGACGACGACAGCGATGTGGACCGCCGCGAGCTGGGCAGGCGGCTGCAGCACATGCTGCCAAACTTCGACATCGAGCTGCTCGTCGCAGACGGCACAAGCCGCATGCGGTTCAATGACACCGACGAGTACCGCAACGCGATTTTCGTGGCGTCTTCGGAGACTCTGCTTGTGTCCCTGCACGGCCACCACACTTTTGATCGCGATGACGGCCACGAGCACCACAGCGAGCCAAGCGAGCCATCGGATCGCCAGGACCACAGCGATCAGAGTGGCCGGCGCCACAGCCACGCCGAGCACCCAGGGCGCGCCGGGCTCAAAGTCACTGCTAATTTCGAAACCAAAAACGTCAAGGCGTGGTACCATAGCTCGAATTTGTCGCGCTTCGACATCGTGCAGTTCGAGCGCACGGCGCTCTCTGTAAAGGCGCGCACCGTGCCAGCTCTAAGTGTCGACATTGTCGGAACGCAGGACAAGTTCCACATCAATTTGCTGCGCCACGAGATCTTCAGCGTCATCGGCAATCTGAACCAGTCGCTGCGGCAACCGGTCGAGGAGTGGCACATGCAGCACCCGAGCCAGCGCTTCGTGCAGTCCGATAACAAGCCCGTGCACAAAGACAACGGATTGCGCGGCATCCCCGAGTTTTTGACCAGCGTGACACTGCACTTCGAGGATCTGAGCATGGCGATGGCGTCGAGCCATTTCCGCGGGAAGGAGAACGACGTGCTCGGTATGCGCTACGTGACGAACGGTCTCGATGTGCGCTACGCGCGCAACGACATGGCAAGCTGCGAGGGCCTCACGCTCGAGTCAGACACGGACGGTCGTTTCTTCGAAATCAGCGGCAGCGACTTCGTGCTCTACAAGGCCGACGGCGAGCTGATCGAGATGGTCGCGAAGGGTATCGTCGACCAGCAACTGCTCGAGCAGCGCACGGTCGCTAACTTGCCGTCGCTGGGCCTCAAAGTGTGGACGCACTCGTCGGAGCACACGAAGATCGACTTGCGCATCGAGCCGCGCCTTAAGGCGTTCCTCAACATCAACCTCATC
The DNA here is from genome assembly GCA_030584945.1 of Starmerella roubikii. Lineage (NCBI taxonomy): Eukaryota > Fungi > Ascomycota > Dipodascomycetes > Dipodascales > Trichomonascaceae > Starmerella > Starmerella roubikii. The sequence continues at coordinate 214,048 of JAJMCC010000009.1, read as the reverse complement.
CTCGCGTACAGCGTGCTCAAGGAGAATCTGAACAAGATGCTGCTGCGTGCCGAGACGAAAGACAAGCTCGACAAGGAGGTGGAGATGTTCGACAAGGCGGCAGATGCTGCCGAGGAGAGGGGCGACGACGAGGCCGCCGCGCGCGCGCGCTCCGGAGGCCGCGAGGCGCAGCGCACAGTGAAGACGGAGAAGCACGAGATTAACGTGTGCTTGCCGCGCGTGCTCATCAAAATCGACATGCCGAGCGATGACCAGCTCATGTTCGAGCTGTGCGCCGCGAACCTCGAGTACGTACACGGCAAGAACCCGCGGCTGACGACGGACGCGCTGCGCATGTACTCAAGGCACCCGATACGTCAGGAGGCGTGGTGCATTCTGCTGTCGCTCTTGCACGTTGATCTGCAGCTCAACAAAACGAACAAGCAGATCACGGACAAAGTGCTGCTGAATGTTGATGGGCTACGCGTGAACGTGCCGTACAAGTTCAAGCTGTACCGTATCATCGACAACGGCATCACGCTCGCGAAAGCGATCAAAACGCTCATTCTGCAAACAGATACGCTCGATACGATGATCGTGCTCGACCCGAAGCGCATTGACAAGGTGTTCCATCTGCCGCCGACCCGCGTGCTCGCTAAACAGATCGCACTGTCGCTCGAGGATGACTACTTCGAGGCCGACGTCACGCTGTGCATTCTGACGCAGTGGGAAGCCGCCGAGGTGCGGCGGCAGAAGCTGTTTAGGTACGACACAAAGATCAAGCGCATGCTCGTGCTCGGCCTGCGCGTGCTCGAAGAGGCGCGCGCGCAGCACGCCGAGCCCAGCCACGAACAAGGCGAGGCTGGAGACAGCCGGATTTCAAAGATCGGCATGAACGGCAGTGCCAAAAATGGTCACAGTGCGGATAACAACAGCAAGGACACGGAACCCGAGAAGGACAACCTCCGCAATAGAGGACAGTCGCCGACGTCGTTCGACTTCTCGGGCATCAGCGCGCGGGTCGTCAAGTTTGATGACAGCGTTGCTGAGCGAGTCCGCGTTGCGGCGGCGCGGTTCAAGCGCGGCGCAAACTCTGTGCTCGACCACTCGGTGAGACCTCATGACAGTAACCGCCCGCGGTCGGCGACGCCGAGCAACTCGTCGCGCTACTCGTCCCCGGGTGACCAAGATGCCGAAGAGGACCATCTGCACCAGCTGGCTCAGGCGCTTGTCGACGTGCCTACCCACCTCATCGAGGCTCTGCTTCATAGCGGGCTCGAGCTCGGCAGCCCGTCCTGCGACGGGGACGAAGTGTTCATGAAGGACCACCCGTGGTTGCATTTCTGGGGCAGCCCCATTTTCGCGCGGTTCCGCGCCGTCAAAGTCGCCGTAGAGGACGGAAAGCCGGGGCCCATGACCGTGGCCGAGTCGCGCGCCGCGCTGCTTGCCGACTTCAGCAAGATGTGGATCGACATGATCAAGCGTGCGCGTATGACGCAGCACTACGGCGTGAAGAAGCGCCGCGAGGCCGTCGTGAAGGACCGCATGAACCCGGAGACGTGCAAAGAAGAGATCATTGTTGACTACTCGCAGAAGCCGCTCGTGCTGTCGCTGGACATCCGTGACGTCGATCTCGGTATCAGGACAACGACCTACGACAACCAAGAGAAGCTGCATGACTTCTTGTATAAAATCGGTAAGGGCCTGCCCAAGGACTCGGAATTCTCGATTTTGGTGCCGTTCCATATGGACTTGAAAGCGCGCGACGGCATTGAGGTCAGTCTCAAGGACTTCCCCATCCCCGTGCTCCACTTCCCGGGGCTGGCGAGAGACCAGGACCCGAACGCGAACCTCGCGTTCCGTATCCATGGCGACCTCATCATCACTGAGCAGTTAATGAACTTCAAAGAGAATTTGCGGCGTCTGTTTGTGCCCCTCAAAATCTTGCCGCGCGAGCTGCGCAAGGTTAGAGGCAGCGACGTCATCGAAGTGCACCGCACGCTAACGCCGATCAAGACGTTCACGGACCTGAAGACCGAGGTCGGCACGACCATGCCGACGCGCGTTAGCTGGTGCATGGCCTATAAGGCCGGGTTCCACAGCGTTGGCCAGGCCTTTTCGGGCTTCAGCAAGCCGCCCATCGACCCGTCGCCGGCTCTTGGGTTCTGGGATAAGATCAGGCTCATTTTGCACGCGCGATTCGAGTTCTCGTTCCCGAAATCGACGCTCGCCTTCATCATGAAGGCGGGCAAGTCGCCTTACACTTTGCTGCACCATAATAGCGGGTTCATTTTCGCGTGGCGCGACAACGTCCGGTTGAGAATCAATCCGAATGACGATCCGAAGCACCTGTTCTCGGTGGAGTCCGACAATTTCCAGCTTTTGGTGCCGAACTACATCGCATGGGAGTCTGAATTCCTGAACCGGACCGTGGCGGAGCGCGCGTTACCGCGCAAGACGAAGCCGGTGATTGGCGATGACCCGGACAAGGTCGTTTTCAATTTCGGCCAGCGCACGGTCTGGCAGCTCGGCATGAAGTTCGAGAAAGGACGCAAGTTCGAGTTCAAGGACCCCGAAACGGGCAAAACCAGCATGATGGAGGTGCGCGACGCTATGTTCCGGCCGCATTATGACGTGCGCATGAGTCTTCCCGAGTACATCGACGACGTCGAAAGCTACGACGCGTACCGCGGATTCCGTTCCGATTTTATTTACATGTCGATCAGCGTGCGTAGCAGCGACTTCAGCAACGTCAATGAGGAGAACTCGGCGCCGAGCACCACAGACTTTGTGCGCAACAAGAACTCGGCCCACCTGTCGATGGGGGTCATCCAGCACTTCAAGATCTGGAAAGACCAGTTCAACAGCGAACAGTGGCCGCCGATCCGCACAGGCTCGCTGTTTCCGGACCCCGTGCGCGTGCGGCCGTCGACAAGGACGTTTGGCACGTCGTTGTCTACTTCCTCGTACCAGATAATGCTGAACAACCTCGACTTATCGATGTTCCAGCACCTCTCGAGCCACCGCGGGAACTCGGGCAGTTTCCACTCAACAGGCTTGAAGGCGAAGGTCGACTGTTTCGAGTTCGACTGGCACACGCGACGCGAGCCGCCTGAAGTCGCCGGCTGTGGCGAGAACGACGCGTTTGCGGAGCTAAATGGCCAGCGCCGCTGGCGCATGCACAGCTACAAGGTCCAGGTCCGGCTGAAGGTCGTGCACATGCGGGCCATCGAGGCGAAGATCCGCACGGTCAGCACGCAGCAGGCATTGCATGCGCTGCACGACGATGAGGAGAGCGTCGATAGCGAGGATGACATCATGGACGACGACTCGACGAGTGTTAGTGACAGCGACAGCCAGAGTGTTTCCATGTTCAGCCAGCCGAAGGATGACTTCTTCAGCTCGGGTCAGAGCCACCATCACGGGCACTATGGCCCGCGGTATATGAGCAACGACCACTGGATCGACTGGGACGATTTTACCGAGGTCGACGTCGAGCACCGCCTGCGCAACAAGTCGCCGGACGTGCGCGTGCTGCCGTTCATCTTCACGCCTGAATTCATCTTCGTGCGCAACACGGACTTCACCGATAAGTCGGTGTATATCGACCCGGAGAGTGGCGACCGGTTCCCGAAGTTCGGGTCGATTGACGTTCAGAGTTACCACATGAAGAGCCAGCCGAGCGGCTACACGGAGTCCGAGCTGCTGAGATGCCGCAAGGCACAGCTCAGTGAGAACCTCGCCGACATCCAGGCCTCTTACGACTCGCTCGAGTCGGCGAGCGGTAAGCGCACGAAGGAGGAGAAGGAGCTTATGGTCAAGCTGCTCGCCCTGCTCAAGCTCGCGAAAGTGAACGAGGACGTCATTGATGCCGAAATCAAGAAGTTTTTGGACGCGGCCGTGCGCGACAAGCAGCGGCTCAGCGATACGCGCAAGAAGCTGTCTGAAGACATGATGGCCGCGCTGAAGCAGCTCAACATTTCCGACAAGGAGCGCGAGCCGTACGAAGAGAAGGTGAACAACCCGAGCACGTACATCGGCGGTGGTTTGCTCGGCTCCGAGCTAGACTCGGAAAACTTCCGTAACCGGTACATTTTGCACGCCATGCACTTGAAGTGGGACAACGACGTGCGTGACGTCATTTACCGGCTCATGTACTCCTTCGACGAGGCGAAAGAGCTGAAGTACGTGCGGTGCCGGCCGGCTGTGCAGTATCTTGAGGAGCTAGTGGACAAGGCGAAGGCGAAGGCTGAAGAGCACGAAAGGCGAGTGAAGGAAATGTTGAAGAAGGATAAGGCAGACGATATTCACCACAAGCATGAAAAGCAAGGCGAGAGCCATAATATCGCGAATATATTCAAGTGCGACGACCGGGACAAATCGCCTGCGAATGGCCACAGCTTTGACGAGGATGATGACGGCTCACTTGATCGGCGCATGACCAACAAGTCCGACCTTTCACTGTCTAATCTGAATAAGATTAACACAAGAGAGTCGCGCTTCGATAAGGACAATCTAGCGCTCACACACAAGACGCGAAGCCATGGTGAGACGTGCGACAGCCGTTTCCAGGGTCTTTTCCGCGCGCTCAACACAGCACAGCGCGGGGAGATTGTCCACAAGTCGCATTACGTGTATCTACCGACGCCGCGAATCCAGCTCATCTCGAAGGAGAACCCGAGCAAATGTTTGCAAGTAAGCACGCGCAATATCGAGCTGCAGGTCGTCGATACGTACCCCGAAGACAGCTCCTATGACGACGAGGGCGCGAAGATCGAGCGCCGCGTTGGCGCGGCGCTCAACATGGCGAACTTCTTTGTGCTCGGTGAACACGACTTGAACCAGTACGGCATGGAGTCGCTGTTCCTCGAGCCGTACTCGGGTGATGAGACTCTGAACCAAAGGCCGTGGCCGCCGTGGCTCGTTGTTGAGCTCTGCTACAATCCCGCGCCAATGCGACAGTTCCAGGTCGTGCGCGACGTATCGTTTGGCGTGACTTACCACAAACCGAACGACTTGCACGTTGCGGAGAACGACAACGAGGATGTCGTGAGCAAGGAGTCAGATGCGAAAGCGGTTGAATCGCTTGAGCGGAGGCCCTCGGGTACCCCTGCGGACGAGGAAGCGCCCGAAAAGTTTGTGCCTCCTGAGGATAAACATGTGCGATCGAGCACGGATCAGGATAAGCACAACTTAGAGGCCCTGCCCGCGGAGCTGAGCAGTACTTTGGCGAAACACGGCGAGCACAAAGGCAAAGCGATTTTGACGTCGGTTGTCGTGGACGCGCCGAAGGTTGTTCTTGAGGTCGACAGCGTGCAGTTCTATACACTGTACACGATCATCACTGACCTCCTTGACTACAAGGACCCGCTCATCAAGAAGCGCGAGGACACAATCAATAGGTTGACGCTCCTCAACGACTTCAGCAGCGACCACACTGCGTCGCTTGGCACGATTGAGCTCCTGCAGAAGGACATCCGGTCACTTGTGCGGCTGCGCGAGCACTGCATCATCTGCTCGCCGCAGGCGGAGCACTCGGCGAAGGTGCATGTAGTGAAGCTCGACCGCGAAATTCTGCGCCGCCAAACGCGGCTCCTTGTACTGATTCGCGCACTAAAGGCGAGCCTGCGGCACAAGATGGATACAGGCGTCGAAAAGTTCACGAAGATGTCGATCATGGCCGACGGCGTCGACGTCATCTTGCTGAACGAGGTCGGTATCCCGCTCGTCGAGCTCATTCTCCGCCGTGGCCACTTCTCACAGCTGTCGAGCGAGGATGACCGCAGCGTGAACCGGGCAACTCTGGCCGGGTTCTCTGTGCGCAATCTCATGAAGAACTCGGTCTACCCGCAGATGCTCGCGAGCTTCGAGGCGCCCGATGGCAGCACGGACATGGAGGAGGCGATCAAGCTGCGGTGGACGCGGCTGCAGCGCGTTGGCGGCATTCCCGTATTTGACAACGCAGACGTGCAGATCAAGCCCATGCACATCCAGTTCGAGCACGGGCTCTTTGAGAAGCTGCTCGATTTCGCGTTCCCGATCACGAGCAACGAGAACACGAACGATAAGAAAGCCGAGGACAGCTCGATGACGGACTCCGATGACGACAGCTCTTCGGGCGAGTCCGAGATCTCGGTGTCGTTGAGCGAGCTTGAGCGCGAGGGCAGTGAGGAGAAAGTACGGGAGAAGAAGCAGCAGCAGCGCCTGCGGCATTCGGGCTCGAAAAAGAAGAAGAGCGGATTCTTCAAGCGGCTCGTGTCGCACACGCGCTCGAGCACTGATAGCGACAGTGCGAGCGCCGAGCTTGGCGTCGACGAGTTTGTGAACCGCGCGTCGAGCTACTGGTCGATCCGGCACCTCGAGATCCGGCCCACCGATTTGGTTGTATCGTACCGCGGCAAGAACCACAGTTTGCTGAACATTCAGAACCTGCACATCAAGTTCCCTGGGTTCCTTGTGAATAACAAGACGTGGACAAAGCTCGACTTTGTTATGAAACTCAAGAAACTGCTCATCAAGATCCTGCTCGCGCAGTCCGGGACGATCATCGGCAACATGATGAAGCGCCACAAGAACCGCACGAGCGAGGACAACATGGATGTTGTTCTGCAGAGCTTTGCACGGGATCTGACGAGAGAGATCACGAGCGACAGCCGTGTGCATGACCTGCAGGAAGAGCTGCTCAGCGACAAGGACACGGAGCAAACACTGCGGCTGCTGCTAGTGCCCTTCCACCGGAAGCTCGCCATCGAGTACCCGGAGCACTGGCGTGAGGTGCTGATTCACGCAACGGCGCAAAAGCCGGAGCTTGTGAGGGATCGGTTCATGGCACAGCACCCGCATCTCGAGCACATTTCGAGCCTCCGCTCGACGGCATCCCGGATAAGCGGCGAGACGTTCCGACGCTCGCATCGCAACGGCAGCGGCGCGAACGGCAGCAACGGGATCCAGGAGCTCACGAACAAGGCGCGTCGGCGCCCGAGCATGTCGTCGCTGAGGATCCCGCCGAACCGCATGCCAAGCGGCTCGCAGCTCGCGCCGTCGCGGTCACCGCGGCAGGTCTCGCAATTCGCGTCTAGTCCGGTAGAGCCGCGCGTTCCGTCGTCGCCGCGTTCGAGACGCGCGGCGTCCGTCAAATCGGACAGATCGGCTGCGGGCTCACTTACGAGCCCGCCACAGAGCCCGAGAGTCAATACGAACGGGTCTGGCGATGCGAAGGAGAAATCGGAAAACGCAGAGGTGTTTTCGGATGCAACCGAAGCGAAAGCCGAGGCTAAAGCCGAGGCGACAGCCGAGGGGAGCGCAACTGACGCAGACGCAAGCAAAGCCAACGCAACCGAAGCGAAAGCTGAAACGAAAGCCGAAACGAAAGCCGAAACGAAAGCCGAAACGAAAGGTGAAGCTCGGGTAGAAGCGGAGGTGGACGACATGCTCGATGCGATCGACGTACCGTATAGAATGGACGGCGACGAGAAGAAGTCAGTGAACAAAGAGAACTCGCAGAAAGAGAGCTATCTCGAGAAGAACCTGCCCCCGTCGAATACGGCGTACAAGACAACGACTGAATCAACGACACCAGCAGACGCATCGAGGCAGGCGCCAGCCGGCTCGCCGAGGCGAAGCGTCGATACCTCCCGCTCGAGCGTGCAGGGCTCGCCGAGGCAGGGCTCGCACCGGTCGGCGAAGCCGAAATTCGCGAATATCTTCAAGCGCCATGATAGCACAATGTCGACGGCGAGCGCCACGAGCTTAGGACATTCGGTTTCGCACCGGTCGCCGTCGAAGTCGGCGAAGTCGGACAGTCCGAACATCTTCAAGAAGATCCGCCGCAGTCTCAGCTAGGCCCGTTGCAGAGCTAGAGACGATCTCAACTAGAAACTATAGACATATAATTGATTTTTTCACGATTTTCTTAATCTCGTGCATTCGTCGCGATCTAGAACATGATGCTCGGAAACACGCATACTACCTTTTTTAGGCAACAGCGTCCTGGAAACAATGAAAAATGGCAATGCATAATTACCCCCCGCATGCGACCTATGCAGAGCCCGTTTTGCGGCGTTTCTCCGCAGCGATTGCCTCCCTTCTTTTCCGTTTCTCCAGTTTGTGCTCATCAGGAACGGGCGAGTTCACGCGGCTCGCCGGGCTTCCTGCCGGCGAGTCTGCGTTCGCGGCGTGGCCATCGCCTTGCAGACCCGGCGCCGCCAGCAGCTTCGGGTCGAAAGACGGCAGCGGCGCCACCGATTTCTGGAACTTCAGTTTGCCGAGCATCTCGGGCGGGAACTCCAGCGACTTGATCGCCTCCTGCGCGCAGCTCGGCGCCGGTCTCATGACGGCGTCGAGCAGCGTCCACGCCGTCTCGCCCGGCCCCGGAACGGGGTGTTTGCCCGGCAGATCGGCGATGTGATTTTTGTACGACTTGCGGAGCTTGCGTTTCGCTCCTGTTTGCGGGTCCTGGCGCGCCACGGAATTGGCGAAGTTGCGCAGCCCGTAGACGTCGAGCAGCGACTGCTTGCCCGAGGGCCGCGCCAGCGGCTCCACGGCGCTCTCGATCTCGGTACCTGCGCCTGCGGGCATGTTGCTCTCCTCAGTGCCGGCGCTTCGGGGCATTCTAAACGGCTAACGAGAGATGCAACGCGATTCAAGCACGATTCGGAGCACGGCGGCTGCCCTATCCACGCCGCCCTATTAAGGGTCGCGTCGAGACAAGACTCGAATCATTCTTGGCTTTGAACAGGAGTGGGCCGTATGGAAAATAGAAGTTACAAAGCTATAAACGAATTGAGTGCCTCAGCTGCTCCTCAAGATTCTTAGGCTTCGGACCGCTATGATTACGCCATTTCACAAGCTGCGTGGTGCGGCATTGTATGTTCGGCACCTTGCCACTGGGTGGCTACACGCGGCCTCTTAGTACCTCAGTAGCTGCCCGTCCAATGGTTTTGTTTCTCCCTTAGCAGCTGCCCGCTTCGTCTTACACACACTCTGCGCCTGGTCCATGCTCGCAGTTCCTTTCCCCAAGTTGACCGAACCCTGATTATGGCCTGCCTAGCAAACTCCCAACGAGTGTGTCACGTGGTATAGGGCTTTATTACAAAGTAGGTCGCATGCTTAAGGAAGTGAAAAAACCCGATCCTGGCCTTGAAACTTCTTATCTCCAATATGGCTCAAGCTTTGCCTCACGCTAAGATCCAGAAGAAGCACCGCAAAGAGTTCAAGCGTCACCACCACGACCGCTACAAGCGCCTGGGCGACGAGTGGCGCAAGCCGAAGGGTATTGACTCGTGTGTGCGCCGCCGGTTCCGCGGAACCATCCGCATGCCGAAGATTGGCTACGGCTCGAACAAGAAGTCGCGGAACCTCATCGCCAGCGGCCACAAGGTCTTCGTTGTGTCGAACCTCCCTGAGCTCGAGCTGCTTCTTCTGAAGTCGAGGACGCACGCTGCTGAGATCGCTCACAACGTCAGCGCGCGCAAGCGTCTTGAGCTTGTCGAGCGTGCGAAGGCCCTCGGCGTTAAGGTCACGAATGCTAACGCCCGTCTCTCCCTCGAGGCTTAATTTATCTGCATACCTGCAAATATATATTTCTAAAAAACTTCATAAGCGGTTAGGAACCATGCAGCGCATCCAGTGGGGCTCCGACGCTCGGCAGCGCGTTTCGTTTGTCGAGGCCGATCGCAGCGTCAAGCACTGGCTCGTTATTGTCCACGGCGGCGCCTGGCGCGATGCGCGCATCACCGACATGAGTGCCGGGCGGCTTGTCGCGCGCGCGCAGAAATGGGGCAAGTTCGGCGGCATCGCGAGCTGCGACTACCGCCTCAGCCCCGAGGTCAGGGACCCCGCGCACGTCGACGACTGCTTGCAAGGCCTTGCTGTGCTGCAGGCCCAGTTCGGCTTCGAGCGGATCACGCTCGTCGGCCACAGCTGCGGCGCGTTCATGGCCGGACAGATCGCCGAGCGCCGGCCGCAATTGGTCGCGAGTTTGGTCGGAGTTGAAGGGATCTACGATCTCTATGAGTTAGTGCGCGAGTACCCCGATTACGCCGGGTTTGTGAGCGATGCTTTTGCAAATTGGCCGCGAATTGCTTGGGACTCGCTGCCCATTCACTACGTTGTGCAGTCGAAAGATGACGAGCTATTAAGTATGCATCAAAGCGGGCTTGTGAAAAAGGCGAAACGCGTGGCTGCGGACGGCAAGCACGACGAAGTGTTTGAGCAAAATGTCGACTGGATCGACTCCGTCATTTAGATTATATGCCGAAATTATATGCCGAAATCGCGCCTGCGGCCACCCGTGCTGACGTCATTAACGGTTTCCGCTCGTACGAGGCGGCCGTGCCCTACGATCCCCATGTAGGCAGAAGCGGAGATACCCCTCAGCTGATAAATCACAGCCTTGGATTAACCTAGTCGATTGTAGTCATAACATCAAACGCCGCTCTTGCACCGATCCGATCGTTTTGTGCTGGTTTGAACATTTCGCTGCTCGCAATTAGCCCGCCCATAGACGCTTGGCGAGAAAAAATTTACAAAAACTTATTTCACACAACCTCAAAACCATTGCGGCTTGGCCCCGAGTATGGACCCGAGAAATGCGGAGAACTTCGTGCCGCCGAGCGAGGCGAGCGAGGACGCGCAGTTCATGAGCGCGTCGAAGATCCCGGACAGCGGGCCCATCCAGGAGCTCATGGCCGACGACCTCGAGACGCCGCCCGTCATTGAAGAGGTCTCGGACGAGGACCTCGCGAGCCAGCTCGCGCGGATGCCGACGCCCGGCGGAGCGTCGATCGGCAGCGGCCTCACGACGACCGGCACGCGGTCGCGCGCAATCAGCCGCGCGAACTCGGACGACAGCCAGGACCTCATCAGCAACATTCCCGAGGGCATTCCGCCGCGCGCGAGCACGGCGCGCGACTTCGTCGTGCCCGAGATCCACGAGCCCGCGTACCTGAACTCGGCGAACCTCGAGGAGGTGCCCGGCGACGTGCCGCGGCAGGCGACGAGCCTCGACGACTACGTGTTCCCGGACCACCGCCTCGCGACGCAGATGCGCGACCCGACAAAGGCGCCGCTCGTGCTCGTGTCGTGCGGCTCGTTCAGCCCCATCACATACCTGCATCTGCGCATGTTCGAGATGGCGCTCGACGCCGTCGGCGACCAAACGCGGTTCGAGGTCATTGGCGGCTACTACTCGCCCGTCAGCGACCACTACCGCAAGGCCGGGCTCGCGAAGGCGCCGTACCGCGTGCGCATGTGCGAGCTCGCCTGCGAGCGCACGTCGTCGTGGCTCATGGTCGATGCGTGGGAGAGCCTGCAGCCCGAGTACCAGCGCACGGCGACCGTGCTCGACCACTTCAATTACCATATCAACGTGAAGCGACGCGGGATCGCGAACCCGCTCGTGCGCGGTGGCCGCTGCGGCGTCAAAATCATGCTGCTCGCCGGCGGCGACCTCATCGAGAGCATGGGCGAGCCGAACGTGTGGATGGACGCCGATCTGCGGCACATCCTCGGGCGCTACGGCTGTATGATCGTCGAGCGCGCGGGCTCCGACGTGCGCAGCTTTCTGCTCTCCCACGACATCATGTACGAGCACCGACACAACGTGCTCGTCATCAAGCAGCTCATCTCGAACGACATCTCGTCGACGAAGGTGCGGCTATTCATCCGCAGGAACATGAGCGTGCAGTACCTCACGCCGTCGAGCGTGATCCGGTACATCTACGAGAAGCAGCTGTACCGCGAAAGCGAGCCCGTGAAGTCGGTGATGAGCGAGAGCGATTGAGTGTGATGAGAGGCGGTAATGACTTAGTGTAATAATAGTATGACCATAGTGACGTTGAACGAACAGTGAGGACTGTTAGTACAGCAAAGACCGCTACAGCAAAGACCGCTACAGCAAAGGCCGCTACAGCAAAGACCGCTACAGCAAAGACTGCTAGTACAGAACACCGTATTAGTAGAACTGCTGGTACAGAGATTGATACAGGACTCCTAAAGACAGAAAGATTGTTAAAGTACAGAAATGATCGTTACAGCAAAGACAGATAGAGTACAGTTATACGCAGACAGAAATTAGCACGCCGAGCATTTCGAGGCACATTGCGAGATTCAGCAATCCGCAACACCAGTTCCAGCTGTTCGAGCCCGGGTGGAACCCCTCGCTGTTGTTGTTGTTGTGCTGAACGTAGACGGGCTGCTGCTGCTGTTGAGGGTAGTATTGCGGCTGCTGCTGGTAATGCTGCGGCTGGTAGTTCTGCTGGCCCTGCGAGTTGCCGTAATTCGAGTACCCGCTGTTCTGCTGGCTCGAGTAATTGGGCGGCGCGGGCGCGTAGTATTCCTGCTTCGACATTTCAGAATCTGGGCAGATGGCAATAGTCTTCAGGTGTGAACCCTACACAGTGAGGCATGGCGGGATGTCGCTGCCGAGGTAAGTTCTATAAATGATTTCTATGTAGATCATTTACTCGTTAGTTGTCCTATAAATACGCCATTCTTTCGTCTTCTAATCGCGTCTCGTCACTCGTTCAACCATTCAGTTTCTCCAAGTGGGAATCGGCCCCACTCAACCGCTAGTGGCCGCTCCCAACCGTTAATGGCCGCTCCACTCGATCGAGTTCAGGTCGATGCCCTCCTGGACCATCTCCCAGAGCGGACTCAGGTTGCGCAGGTGCTCGACCTTCCCCTGCACGGTGCGGATCACGAAGTCGATCTCCTCGTCCGTCGTGAACCGGCCGATGCCGAAGCGGATCGACGAGTGCGCGAGCGCGTCGTCGGCGCCGAGCGCGCGCAGCACGTAGCTCGGCTCGAGCGACGCCGACGTGCACGCGGAGCCGCTGCTCAGCGCGATGTCGCGCAGCGCCATGAGCAGGCTTTCACCCTCAACATACGCAAACGAGATGTTCACGCAGCCGGGGATGCAGTGCGCACGGTCGCCGTTCAGCACCGTCTCCGGGATCTGCAGCAGCGCCGACGTCAGCCGGTTCGACAGCCGCGAGATGTGCGCGTGGTCGTAGAACATCTCCTCCTTGCAGATGCGCGCCGCCTCGCCGAACCCGGCGACGTTCTGCGCAGCGAGCGTGCCCGAGCGCAGCCCGCGCTCCTGGCCGCCGCCGTTGATCAGCGGCTCGAGCCGCACGCGCGGCCGCCGCCGCACGTAGCACGCGCCGATGCCCATCGGCCCGTAGATCTTGTGCCCGGAGATGCTCATCAAATCGATGTTCGCCTTGTTCACGTCGATCGGCACCTTGCCGAACGCCTGCGCCGCGTCCGTGTGGAGGAACACCTTGTGCTTGCGGCAGATGCGCCCGATCTCCTCGATGTCCTGCGTGATGCCGATCTCGTTGTTCACGTACATGACGCTGACGAGCGCCGTGTCCGGGCGGATCGCCTGCTCGAGCTCCTCGAGGCTGACGCGCCCGTCGCTGTTCACGGGCAGGTACGTGACCTCAAAGCCCTCGTTCGTCAGCGCGCGCGCCGTGTCGATGACGCACTTGTGCTCGATCTCCGTCGTGATGATGTGCTTCTTGCGGTTCTTGTAGAACCGCGCAACGCCTTTCAAACTCATGTTGTTCGACTCCGTCGCGCCGCTCGTGAAAATGATCTCCTTCGGGTCCGCGTTGATCAGCGCCGCGACGTGCGCGCGCGCCTCCTCCACAATCTTCTCCGTCTCCCAGCCGTACATGTGCGTCTTGCTGTGCGGGTTGCCGTACTGGCCGGTCATGAGCGGCAGCATGTAGTCGAGCACGCGCGGGTCGATCGGCGTCGTCGACTGCGCGTCGAGGTAGATCGGCCGCCCGCCGGACTCCGTCGACGGCGCGTCCGGGTCGGCCGCGCTCAGCCGCTCTTTTATAAACTCCGTGTTGATTCCCTCCGTGCGCCGCCGGCTGTTCCGGTGCGTCACATCGGTCAAAATCCGCGCAAAGCGCGCGCTTTTCTCGGCCTCGCTGTGCAGCATCCGCCGCGTCGGCCCGGCAAGCTGCGCGGCCCGGGCCAACGGCGGGCCCGTGCGTGCGTTTCGAATAACCGCCTGCAAAAGGGAGGACATGTGGAAAATGTCTTGCGATGGGTCAGATCAGGTCTCGGTCACCTGATGTGAGGGGCCGGTGGCGAGTCTGGTAAGATTCTCGATTCTAGTTAGGCTATAGTATAATGAAGCTAAGGCATGTAGATCCCGAGCCCGTGGGTGCTTATGGCTCCCAGCTCCGTGGGGCCGAGCCCCGTGAATGTAGTGCTAAGTTTGATGCTGACTTTCATATTGGCGTTCGTGCGGGCGTTCGTGCGGGCGTTCATACTGACCATACGGACCATACGGACCATCGTACCGACCATAATAACGGTTCAAAGTCCGGCTTTACAGCCACAGAGCCTGGTTTTTATGCAGGTCCTAATCCAAGTCCGAGTTCTGATTCGAGCACTAGGTCTTCGCACGCGTACGCAATGAAGGACGTGACTCTCGCATTCGTCCCCTCGGCTACCGGGTTCACAGTCGCGCTCGACGGGTTCGCGTGCTTCACACTCGAGAAACTCGCGAGCCGCCGGCACTGCTGGTCCCTGAAGTCGAATATGGGCACCGAGGTCGCGCGGTTCCGCGCAAGCCGCTGTTTTTCGTGGCTCGAAGTGCTGAGCGACGGCCGCATGGTGCGCGTGCAGCACAGGCGGCGACTCGGCAACACGACAACCGAGTGGAGCCTCGCGCCAGACGCGGCGGTCCGCTGGCGGCGCATCGACTACTCGATGGTGAACGTCGAGCACTCCGCCGTCCAAATGCCGCCAGCCGCGACTCTTGTTGTCCATGCACACCCGCAGGCACACCCGCAGGCACACCCACACACACCCGCACACGCACACACGCATGCACCCGCACGCGCACACCCGCACACACCTGCCGCGTTCATTGTGCACTGGCGCCAGCCAAGCGACGACTCGCTCGAGCGCATCGTCATCCCGACGGCCATGATATCCTACTGGAAATGGTCGCGCGAGTCCCAGGTCGTGAGCGACGCCTGCAGGGCCGTGCAGGGCCCGCTCGCCCGCTGGCTCGCGCGCAACCTCGACTTCAGGCGCGTGCCCCTAACTCTGAATAACTCATACAATCCGTAATCTCACAAACACATCTGCTGCGTCTCGTTGACGCCCTCGACAACGGCGGCCATGAACTCCTCGTTGAACGCCAGCTCCGCACTGGGTCTCTGCTTGCGCGCAGGCCGGTACGCCGACGCGTGGTAATGCAGCAGCGTCAAAATGCACCGCCTCTCGAGCCCATTGACGTCGGCGGCCGCCCGGAAGAACTGCAGCGTGTTGCGGATCCGCTCGTCGCTCGCCGCGGGCTGCTCGAACCGGCCGCGCAGCACTTTCCGCAGCACATACGCCTGCGGGTGCCTGCCGTCGACGGCGCGCAGGCCGAGCCGCAGAAACTGCCGGTACGTCTGCCTGTGCATGCGGCGTGGTGAACCCTCGGGTGAAAAATTTATCGTATGTAGTAATAATTATTCCGTTTAGTTCGTGAGGAAAGCGGTCGGGTAGTCCTCAAACTTCTCCTCGAGCGGGCCGTGCACGCTAAGGAACTTAACGTAGGCGCCGTCGTCGCGGACCTCGCCCGCAGAGGCCTTCTTCACGTACTCCTCGCGGGTGAGCGGGGTGAAGCCCCACTTCTTCGAGATGATGATCCTCTGCTGGCCCGGGAACTTGTAACGGGCGCGGCGGAGAGCCTCGACGACCGTCGCCTTGTTCGAGTCACGCGTGCGGATCGAGATCAGGACCTGGCCGATCTGGACGCGCGCGGCAAGACCGGCGGGCTTACCCCAGGCGCCACGCATACCCTGCTGCAGACGATCAGCGCCGGCGCACGACAACATCTTGTTGATACGCAGCACATGGTACGGGTGCACGCGGATGCGCATGTGGAACGACTCACGGCCGGAGACCTTCGTGATGTACTTGTTGCACGTAATACGCGCGGCCTCGAGAGCCTCTGAGCTGATCTGCTCCATCGCGTTCGACACGAGGTGCACGCACAGCGGGAACTCTCCGACGGTCGCGCGCTTGCGGCCAAGGTCAAACGAGCGGATCTTCGCGTCGGGAACAGCGCGGTTGTACCGGCTCTTCGGGAACGGCTTATTTTTGATCTGGCGGTAGCACTTGAAAGGACGGCGACCCATTTGGAATTTAACTGGTTCAATAGTCCCTAAAAGGATAAAGAGAAAAGTGCAAATTTCACGATTGAGGGTTATTTTTCGACTTCACGTGACCCGGTTTTAGTAATGTGAGTGGGAGGCAAATCGGGGGCAAAGGTATGGGGGCAAATTCCGAGATGTGAGCCCTCTTAGTCATCGATATTTGCCCTACCTAATGGCGTCGCAAGGATTATGTCATTGAGGTTATCGCTGATAGAGTGAGCATAGACGAATCCGAATACTACCTATTACATTTTCAAGGCAATTTAATAAAAATTGCCTTGAAATGGTATAGGAAAGTATAGGCAATTCCTCTTGCTCACCTCGTTTCAGCTCTAGTTTCATACATATTTTGGTATACATAGTGGTCCTCAAACTTAAGATACGGAAGAACTCTATTACACTCGCAGCCTGTGCCACTCGTAAAGAAGTTCGCTGCGGTCACTGCAAACACGGGGTGAAGAAACTTAGTGGCCAGACTTCTATGAAAGGTACATGCTGGGAGTTACGATGCGAGAAATCATTCAATTTCACAAATTAGTTCTTTAATCATACAAAGTTAGGATTTCAAACTCAAGATTAGCACTTCAGTGTTTCAACTGTCTTCCGCCTAAGCACTATCCTCCGACTCGGCGCCCCATAGCGATTCCATTGTCTTCTGACGCGTGTGCAGCATCTGTGTCGAGCCTGCATTCTTAGCACGCTTCTGCTGCCATCTCGATTGACTGCGCACGATGAACGCGGCCGACTCAGGATTGTGCTCTTCAAAACTCTCAACCGACTGGTTCAGGGCCAAGGCTGAGTCGACGTGCAAGGGGGGTGAAAGACCTCGCTTTCGCGGGTCGCTCGACGACTCGCGCTCGATATTGTGCTCCTCGACGCCGTACTCGACACCGCGCTCGACACCGCGCTCGACACCGCGATCCTCTACATCGTGTTCGACCTCCTGCTCGGATGTCGCACTCAAAGACTGCGCCGACTGGTTGCCCTCTGGTTGCCATGGCGTATTAAGGCCCTCGCCTTGAGAGTCGGCAAAGAGTGCTACGTAGCGCAGAGGTGCTGCTTCGACTCGCTGGGCGAAATTCTCGCTTCCTTGACTCGCGCGCCGCTGCTGCTCTTGCGCTGCCGCCGCGAGCGCGCGCGGGCTGTGAAGAGACCCTACGGACGACCTCTGCGACGTGCCCAGCGTGCTGTGGCTGCTCGCTTCATAGGGTGCGTAGAGATGTGAGGAGCCCGTGGCGCTGAACATGCTGTCTGAGTCCGTGAAGGAGAATTCGCTGGCGGCGCCGCTAAACTCTTCAGGGATCCTCGCAAACTCCCGCTCTTGAACCGCGCGCTCGGCAATGGCGCGCCGCAAGTACGCACTCCAGAGTGTCGCAAAGTTCGCGGGCCGCTCGTGTTCGAGATCCACAAGGTTCTCCGAGACTTGGTCGAGCTCGACGTCGTAGGGGTCCATAAGCATGCTGCTGCGAGCTATAATTGCTGATCGCCGCCATGATTCAGGCCGATACTTGGACGGCAGAGACGTTGGACTCCGAGGCCCGTTATTATCCTCTAAAGTGTGGGCTTCGGCCTGAAGAGAACGAGATGGCGTGCTTCTAGGAGAGCTGCCCGCAGAATGCGCGGCAGCCGTCTCCTCTACTTCGGCGTCTCTACTGGGGCTGTACTCGTTCGATGGCAGTATGGGCGTCTGTGGCAATGTGTTCAAAATGCTCGAGTGGTTATTGTCACTAGAATCTTTGTTAGTGCTCGAGCTGTGATCCATCGGGGCTTCGGCATTGGATTGTGACGAGTTCCGCGTGTGCTTCACAGGTAGAGATATCTTAACGAGCGGCTCCGTTGAAATATGGCCACTCGGTTTCGCACCACTGAATTCGCCGCTTGGGCCGCTGCCTTCACCCGGAGCACTGTGGCTTGTTGGCGCATCCTCTCGTTCTAGAGGCTCTTTATTAGTAGCATTGAATGTGCTACTCTGTGGTTTTGGCATGGCGCCGTGTGGAGGTATATTGTTGTTAGTGTTGGTCAACATTTCCATCGGTTGCGGGTTCTTCCAAACCGACACAGGTCGAGACGAACGCCAAGAATATGGCCGTGGATGCGGCTTTAGCACCTCAGCACTGTTGAAACTATAATTGTACGACGAGCGGTCCGGCGTGACAATAAACGACGGGTCTCGTTGCAAGAAGCTCTTGTCGAATTTGTAGTCCTTCGACTGCTCGTTCCAACTCAATCTCTTCAGAAACTGATTGATCTTCGCACAAGGCGTCACTCTGCGTGGGCGGCGTTTTAGAGAGCTCGCTTTCGATAGTGTGCGGCCTAGATTAGCTGGGCCCATGTTCGCTGGAACTGCACTCAACGGAGCAGTTCCACCAGCAGATGCGTAGCTACTGCGCACGTTCTCAAACTCTCTTGGTCGCAAATGCGCTGTGTATCGCATTTCTTGGTCGAACGTCCGGCCGACAGACTGCCACGGCGGATTGGCGGTTTCGGCCATTGTATTGTGGTTCTAAGGAAAAGTCGGGTTACTTGAGCCTTACTCCCACAGCATAGCGTGGCTGGGCATTCTCTTTTTAGGAAGATCTGCGGTGGCTGGTCCACACCCTTATCGCCTGCGTTTGAGACTATATTACGTGCATGTGTGTTGGGTAAGGGCGAGATATTCACTGCCAAATATAGTAGGTAGAATCAACTGCCTTACTTGACCTACGACGGGAAGTGATGAACAGTAGAATAGCCAGTAATCACAAAATTTAAGACAAGTGGCTATGATCTATCGAATGTGGAGATTGGGCGCACACATCGAGCCACAGACAGATTCTGGAGGTAGAGCGGCTCTTAAATAGTTAGCGAGTTATGAGTACGTTAAAACACGTTAATTGACTGAATACAGACTTAGGTATACTCTGCAACGGATTGATTACAGAGATGGCTGTGTATGCCTCTTTATCTGCAGCTCCATAAGCGGGGTCTAGAACAGCGAGATTATTAGCTCCAGGTCGCAAATTCCATGCTTTCAAGACTATACTTCTTCCTTACTCGAGCATTTCATTTCCGTGCTTTTGAAATGGCCCCGGATCGCCGCATGGCCCCCAAGCCTCGATAGGGAAACCCTCCAATACGTAAGAGGATTATCATACGTAAGTCGAATACTTTACGTGAGGCTGTCGAACATGGCATATATATACAGTATTGCTGAGCTGCTCGACCTCGCAGATTCGCCGCTCGTCGCGGCCCCCGAAGGCATGGTGCATCTCTCCGAGGAGGAGGTGAGTCCAAGCAACAAGTGGGCCGAGCAGTCCGGCCGGCAAGCGGGGATGCACGATGCGTTCGGCCAGTTCACGGGGTCAGGCCGCAGAAGAACTTCCGGACGACGATCAGAACGGAAATGGGCGGCTCCAGAGAGGCGGCCGCGCAGAAGAGACGAGGACAGTAGAGACGACGCGGCTGTGGCCTGGCTGGACCCGACCACGGCCGACGACACGGGCTTTGGCGGCTTTACGGAGAGCGTAGCTGAGTTTGAGAAGTGGAAGATGGAGCAGAAGATGGGCAGCGGCGGTTTCGTCGAGCACCAGGTCGCGGAAGAGGAGGAAGCGGAAGAGACGGGCCTGGCGCAGGCTGACGACTTTAACGACTCTTCTTTATCCGCAGACGCGAATCTAGCCCCCATAGATGGGCAGCATGTTGCGATGCAGGAAAATGCTGCGGCTCCGCAGAGAGACGTGTGGGATGCGCCTGTCGAAGCGCGAAAGCCCGCAGGAAGCAGCTCGCGGTTCTCGACGTTCTTTAAGCCATCCGAACAGGCAGCTCCGAGCGCACCACCGGCCACGGTGCCGCCAGCCACGGCCCCGCGTGCGCTCTCACCAAGCGCCCAGAACGACCCACTTTTGCAGCAGCAGATGCTTCAACAGCAGTACGCTTACCAACAGTACGCACAGATGTACTACCAGCAAATGTACCTGCAGCAGCAGCAGCAGGATGGCGGCAATCCAGATCATCAGGGATATGCGTACGCGTCGATGCCAGGAATGACACCCACGGGTGCCTTAGCTAGATCGGAAAACACGCCGCCGCAGAGCACTCAGGCTCCGCCCGGTATGACGCTAAACCCGGGGCAAAGTCAAAGCGGGGCTCCTCCAGGTTTGAATGCTCCACCTGGCTTGAAAGCGCCGCCTGGTCTGAAAGCGCCGCCTGGGTTGAAAGTGCCGCCGGGATTGAATGCGCCGCCTGGACTGAAAGCGCCACCTGGATTGAATGCGCCGCCTGGGTTGAAAGCGCCGCCAGGCTTAAAAGCGCCACCAGGACTCGCTGCGAAAGGCAGGCCTCCACCGGGGATTAAGCCGAAGGTGGCACCACCAGGTCTGACTCCTAAAGACGATTCGTTCTTCAGTGGGCTGCTTAAGAAGTAGTTAATCTATACTTATTTTTTCATTTCAGCTCTGTATGTGAATCAGTCTGCTCCTTGGTATGTAGCGTTGGGTGGCCTCGGGAATTCCGAGGCGGGAGACGTTGTGTACCAACAGAGCAGCCTCCTCTTCCACGGAGAAGGGAGGATCGAGGCATTTCTTCTGAATCCAAAAGACTTCTTCATGTAACCCGTGTATCCTTTCTGAAACTAAGTCTATTTAAAAAGTGGTGGTGTCGATCACGAAGCGGCGCGACGTCTCGCCCTTCGAGATTTTGCGCCACACCTCGTTAACTTCCGACACCTTGATGACGTCGTGCTCGGCGATGATGTCCTTCTCGGCGCAGAGATCGAGCAGATCCTGCGTCTCCTTGATGCCACCGATCGCCGAGAAAGCAATGCGCCGGTTGCCGAAAATGAGCGGTACCGGGTTTAGTGGCACCGAGAAGGGCGAGAGCTGGCCGATAACGCACAGCGTCCCGAACGGCGCAAGCAAGGGCACGTACAGGTTCAAGTCGTGATCAAACGGAATCGTATCCAGAATGAAGTCGAACTGGCCCGCAGCCTCCGCCATTTCCTCGGCGCTCGACGACGCAATCAGGCCCTTAGCGCCGATCTCCTTTGCCGCCGCGTCTTTCGAGTGCGAACGCGAGACAAAAGTCACTTCAGCGCCAAGGGCGATGGCCAAAGTCGCGCCGATGTTCCCGATCCCACCCAATCCAAGAACGCCGACCTTCGTTCCTTTCGTCACGTTGAACTGGCGCAATGGCGAGTACGCCGTGATGCCGCCGCACAGAATCGACGCCACACCCGGCAGCTTCTCGGGGGCCTGCAGGGCCTTCGGGATGCTCAAAACAAAATGCTCGTTGCACACGTACTTCTCCGAGAACCCGCCATTCGTTCTGTGGCCTGGGAACTCGAGGTCGTCGGCATTGAAGGACAAGGTGAACTTGGGGCAGCTCATCTCGTAGTCGGCTTTGCACATCTTGCACTCCATGCACGAATTGACGATGCAGCCGACGCCGACATAGTCGCCCACCTTGAACTTCGTGACGTCCTTTCCGACCTTAGTAACCTTGCCAAGAATCTCGTGGCCAGGAACCACTGGGTAAGATGTGTTCTTCCAGTCATTGTCGGCAACGTGGATATCCGAGTGGCAGATCCCACAGTACAGAATGTCGAATTGGACATCCTTCGGGAGCAAAGGGCGGCGGTCAATATCCAACGGCTTAAGCGGGGTTTCAGGAGCGAACGCGGCAATTGCGTGACAAGACATTTTTCGTTTGTATGGATCTGGAAAGTAGTGTATTTTCCTTTTATAGACGCGCGTACCCTAGTCCATACCATTGGTAATACTGCAGATCGTGATAATGCTATTGCTAATATTGCAGATCCTATTCGCGTTATTTGTAATCTTGGGAATGTAGCTGTGCGACATTAGTTTCCAGCGATGCGATGGTTCAACGGGTTCGCCACTCTCACTAGAGACCAAATAAATCACTCAAGGTTCGAGTTGGGCTTGGCACTGCTTATGAAAGGTCCTTGCATACCCTCCTACCGGCCGTTGGCACCAGTCGTGTATCGCGAACCCTAGACTAGATAGGTGTCGATAAGCGCAAAGTGCAAACATGATCGATGAGCGACCATTGGTCGGGTTTGGTTGTGAGACCTGCTAATTTCTTTCAGGAACCACTATGACCTATATTTTGGGAGGTGCGATGAACGTCACACGTGGAGAAGCCTCAGGGTTGCATCATGGGCTTAGACAGAGCAGACGGACGGTGTTCACGAAGCAGAAATTTTGCAGAACCGGAGCGGTTCTCAAACGTGGCAAAAGCCCGCAGGTCTAGTCTAGGCTCGGGCTGCGTCCGCTGTTCTCGTTTTCGTGAAGAGGCCGCAGGGTTCCGGTTTAATTAGGCAACCGCGTTCCCTGCATGCTCTGCGATGGGTTGGAGTGACGAGCGCGGAGCGTGGGCTTTAAAAGTTGCTGAAAACGTGCTCGACCACTACCAGTGCACAGAGACGCAGACGATCGATGGCACAACGACGATCGGGTCTGCCCTTGCCGAGCTGAAGGCGCAGCTCGAGAGCCAGGAGCAGCGGCCATTTACGTACTGGCGGCTGAAGGAGCTCGTTGATTTCGATGCAGGCATTCAGCTCGAGTACAAGCGTGGCGACATGTACCTGCTGGCCGTCCGCAAGGTCGCAAACGTCGCGTCCCCCCTCTCGGCGCTCGACGATTTCGATGCGCTGCTCGACACGCGCGCAGCCGACGGAATCCGGCTCGAGAGCATCCCGTGGACGGAGGAGCCTGCGTGGCCGGATGCTATAAAGAACTGCTCGCTCTAGAGCACAAAGGCCGGAAAATAAAATTGCGTTTATGAGTTATGTACAATACTTGAGGACTCGCTCTTCAGCACAGAATATATGTCTTCCTTCGGCTTGGGCGCCAAGTCCGGTCGGTTCCATTCCTGCGGCCAGTGTAACTTCGCGTCGCGCTTCTTCGCTGCGCGCTTAAGCGTGGCCCGCTCGTCGAGCGGCACGTCGGCAAACGAGTCGCTCGAGTCTTTTGCTGCCTGCACGAGCCGCTCGTACGTCTGCACGAGGTAGCGCTTGTTCTGGGCCTGCGTTGGGAACCGGTCGGCGCTCATACGCACGATGTTTTTGTGGCTGTCGTAGCGCGCGCCGGCGAGCAGCTTTAGCTTGTGGAGCTGCGCCGCAGTGAGGCCACTGACGCTGTCCGGCGTGAAAGTGAGCACGACCTTCGCAATGGCCGGGTGCTCGGGCTCGGTCGGAAATGCGAAATGCTGGAAGCGCAGGTTCCGCTCCGTGCCAGCGGGCTTGTACTCGCTGCGGTACTGCGCAAGCAGCGGAAGCTCATAAGACGCTGCGCGCAAGAATGCGCGTGCCTCGCGGTGCTCTTCGAGCTGCAAATGGCCCGCGGACGGCAGATCGTCGTACTGGAACTCGCGGCTCGTGAACTGCTGCGACTGTGAGGGGCCGAACATGTCGATGTCGATCTCCTCTACGGCACGCTTGCGTGCCACACGGTCACCGGGCCCGCGCTGCTGCGCGTCGGGCACGACTGTGCTCGTGTACGCCTGCGCAGCGACGCTCGGTGCAATGTCGAGATCACGCGCGGCCCGCACGATTTCGTCGCGCTGCGCATCGGACTTGACGTAGCCCGGCTTTTGCATGCGCTCGAACGCATTTTTCAGCAGCTGCCTCGCTTTAGCCGAGTCAGAGTAGAGCCGCCGCGACAGCATTTAGTAAGGGTCAAAATTTGTCAGACCTTAGGATAAAAGAAACGAGGTGAGAGAAGGTGCGGTTAAATGTAAAGGAGTGAAGAGCGAGAAGAGTCTTTTAATGGGAAGTGTAGAGAGAAGAGATAAGTACCGCAGAGAGTAAACGAAAGCAGCCGTGAGAGAGAAAAGTAGAGTGGGGAGGAGGACGAAGTTTAGGATAGGACATACAAAGAATGGAACAGAGATGAAGAGAGACGAGAGACGCTTAGTTGTATGCTGCGGAACTCCTTTGAAACTGTGGGTGCTCAGGCTGGCCACTATACCGATGCAAGTGCAGCACTTGAGCACATACGCTGCATCACTTTCTGTTACAGCATTGAAAGTCTTCGGCTCTTTATTTTTGCCTCCGACCTCGACGCGGAGAGGAAGCTCTTCCCTGAAACTAACTACTACATAATGATTCCCAAGTCGCCAGGGAAAGGCCCCCATGCTGCAACCTCGGATCAAACCTTGAGCCGGGGTGCAGCATGGGAGCCCCCAACTGCTCGCCCGGGGCAAGCCCCGAGCTAGCAGTTGAAGACCCCCCTACATACCTACCTACTACATACTACATAAATTTAAGATTGAGCCGATCTACCTCCTTTTGAGCCAACCTTCCACCTTTTGAGCCAACCTACCTCCCATCCCAACACAGAGCATAGGCAATAGACGGCGTACCATGCATGCTACTTCACACGTCCCAGCTATCGCTGACGTACCGTATTTTTCGCTGCGCTCCTACGTTCACGCTCCCTCGATGGTGAGCCGCTAAACCGCAGGCATCTGCGCCGCGCGCCAACACGTTCACGCTCCCTCGATGGTGAGCCATTAAACCGCATTATTGCGCTGCAAATGTATATGTCGCACACGTTCACGCTCCCTCGATGGTGAGCCGCTAAACCGCCTACGAGCGCAGCACTTAAGTACCCGCCACACCACTTTCTGCCCTGCGTTAAAAGTCTTCGACCTTCTTTTCTTTTTTTTTTACCATCCTCCGTTCAAATGAACATGACCTTCCTTTCTTTTCTTTTCTTTTCTTTTTTTTTGCCTCCATCCCCGTTCAAATGAATATGCCTAGTCTCCTCACTCCTCTCCTCACTCCTCTCCTCGCTCCTCGCTCCTCTCCTCGCTCCTCGCTCCTCTCCTCGCTCCTCGCTCCTCTCCTCGCTCCTCGCTCCTCTCCTCGCTCCTCGCTCCTCTCCTCGCTCCTCGCTCCTCTCCTCGCTCCTCGCCTGTCATCCTGATCTCCTCATGACGTGTATAAAACTGAAAGTCCAATCGGGGGGATACCCCAATATATGCCTTTCGAATAAGCTTTGCACGTGAAGTCTTTCGATGTCCCAACGAGTCCGAACTAGTGATTAGATTCATCAATTCCCGGAACCGAGCCCTTGTCCCGATCGGGTAAAACCGCCGCCGGTGGGTTCTGACCAAGACAAGCTGTACACGAGGAGGAATGGCGCCTACAGGTGATACTTGAGACCCGGAAAAGTTCACACTATGCCAACATGTCGACGCCCTTATATGTTGCGGGAGGGATCTCAAGATTGGCGCAGTATCAGGGCTATGCTGCCCAGATGTTATTCCAATTCGGTCGAAGCCAAATTGGGCTAAGTAATCTAGCTAAGTCAGGTTCTGTACGACCAAATCCCCGCAGAAACTCACTGCAGACAACTTGCAGCAGGCTAACTCACCAAATGCAGGCCAACTCCAAACGCAGACCAACTAGAAACGCCAAATGTGCCGCAATTCATGTCCATTTATAACTCGTCTAACCTATATAACATTGCTCAATACCAAACCGTGCTCAATACCAAACCGCCATGGTTAGTTTTATTATTTACGTTGTATCCACGTCCTGTCCTGGTCGCTCGCTGTGCGGCGCGCGCGCACCTACTCGGCAATGATGACGCCCGCCGCGCCCATGCCGGCGCCGATGCACATCGATGTGACACCGATCTTCTTGCCCGTGCAGCGGAGCTCAGTGCAGCGGTACGATCTGGCGCGCGCGCATGCAGCCGAGCGGGTGCCCGGGCGCGATGGCGTCGCCCTTCGGGTTGACCTTGTTCACGTCCGACCTTGCATACGGAGTATACGGCCTGCGAGGCGAACGTCTCGTTCTAGACCTGGTTTACGGCCATCAAACCGGACGAGCACTAGCGATTCACGACCATGAACGGCGACGTGCACGGGATGTCAACGAGGAGCTGCGCAGCACGTTGCTCGTTCACGCCCGCGCCTGGGCTCAAAACGACAACCTGACTACTCTTACATCCCTGTTTACCTCTACCACAGCCACCGTGACAGCCCTCGACTTCAATTCGTCCTCTAAATTCACTGCATGTTTATCTGAATAGTTAGAACTTAGTGCGTGGCTCAATGGTATGCCTTTCGAGATATCAATGGTGCGAGAGTAAGCTCTCTCGATAAGAGCTGTCAGCGCCCCAAGGTGGTCGGCATGCTCGCTTCAGCTGGATAGTCTCAGCGACGTCATGTTAAGAAGGTAATGAAATAATTATATCTTGAATGTGAATGTCTAGCAGCACAGTGGCGTTGAAGACTCACGGCAGTTGTCCTGGGTGGTTGGCTGACGCAGACGGAACGTCGGCCAGTCGAGGAACAGGTACCCAATAGTGACACCGAGGAACGCCGAGATTATGACGTATCCGTTGAAGGACATGAGGATCAGCATCAGCAACGAGGTGATGCTGTATTGAAACCCGTAAAGAAGAGCGCGCACGACCTGTTCCGGAATATTCGGTCTTATGGTCGCTGGTGTACTCGCATCAATGTGTGGCGCCGAATCTAATGACGGCAAATCGATGTCGAGCTTCACTCTGTCGTGCGTGAAGTCTACTGCTTTTGCAGTCTTTTCGAGCGGGGAATTGTGCGGTTGAGGATCGCAGTTCGTCGCACCCGGCTCGTCAAACCCCTCACATTCCTCACCTAGCGGGACGCACTGGCCACCGTCGCTCTTGCGTGAGAGGAGAGCGCGCTCGCTCCTCCTGATTTTGTTGCTCACAATATAGTCATCAAATTTTCGTCGCAGCACGGCAAGCAGCACAATGACGATCCCCCAGCAGCAGACGCCAATGCACGTTCCTGCAAATTGGCCGGACGTAGAGACATGCCAGCCTTCGGACAGGAAGCACGAGTCGATCGTTATCCAGTTCCATGCCATCTTCATTTGACACGAGCCATCGCTCATGTCCATGCCGCTCATGCCTCCCATGCCTCCCATGCCGCCCATGCTGCTTGTTGCCGTACTCATCGCAGCCATGGTAGACGAGCCCATACCGGCCATCCCGGACATTGTAGACGAGCCCATCCCGGACATTGCAGACATTGTAGACGAGCCCATCCCGGACATTGCAGACATTGTAGACGAGTCCATCCCGGACATTGCAGACATTGTAGACGAGTCCATCCCGGCCATCCCGGTCATTGAAGACGAGCCCATCCCGGCCATCTCGGACATTGTAGACGAGCCCATCCCAGCCATGTCCGAGGTCAACGAAGAACTCATATCCATCCCAGACATCGCAGCTCTTGCTTGGAGAACCGGCGTTGCGAGAGCCGCAGCCATTTCTTGTGACATCGACGCTATGTCTCTAGACATAGAGGACATAGCCGATTGCATGGATTCCCACTGTGACATTTTGAAAGAATCTTCGGATTCTAGTCCGTTATTTTTCGAGGCTTTACCCGTTTAAGAAAGAAGATTTTGCGGGAAGCTTGCAAGATTCCGATTTATAAATGATCATTAAAAATCGTTTCGAGCTCAATGAGAATTATGAGTGAGCACATTTGAGCTTATTACATGCACCATGCTCATCTTAAAATCACCGAACTCTGACGGTCGATTGTGAATTTGGCAAGCATTGTGACAAACCATACAACTCAGTGTGCTCGAACTTTTGCGATTGCAGCCCGTTTTCGAGCCTTAACTTGTTGTGTTTGTTGTCGGCATGCGGATCCATGAGGCCACGAGGGCAAGGTCACATGTCCTGATTGGGCTAGTTTTGGCGCACGTAGATCTGGGGGGCCGGCAGTTGCCGACGGGACCGAGCTCGACTCAGCTACTCTCCTGAGAGGCTAGTTTTCGAGCGCTATCTTTCCGAGCCTTGGTACATAGGAGATAGGGTGCATGCTGGGCTCAATTCATATTCTGAGTGCAAATCTTAATATATGTGCAGATTCTAACACGTGTGCAAATCTTATTCTGAGTGCAGAATAACGCGAACGCATGTTTGCAATGTGACTTTGCTCGCTGCGATCCCACTGCGCCATATAATTATTAGCCTTCACGATGCTGAGGCCAATGCCTTAAAAATATCGGTTCTCGTGCGTGCTTAGACCCTTCGAAAGCAGCTCAGGCGTCCCGTCCGCGGAACCAGTTTCAACGTCGCCCTCTAAGATGCGTTAATTTCTCGGGCGTCCTCATGCCGCCTTACCTACTATCGAGACGTGCGTCTGATATGCATCTACGTAATACATGTTCAGTTGCCTAAACCAGCCCAGCTGAAACAATTTCCCCAGCAAACGTCGCCGCAGAAGGCGATTCCACACCATCTACACCCTATGAAGACATCGATTATTTCTATTATGAGACACGCGCAGCCGATTAGGCAGCTATCGCCCCGCCAAACCGCAACCCAACAGGAGGGCACCCAAAGCTCGCGCAGCCACCTTTCGGGCAATAAACACGAAACAAGCACGGTAACAGCTGACGCGACACACACCGGACCTGAAGCGCTTAGTATGGACAGCGGTGCCATTCCACCGCCGAAAAGGGCGCCGCGATCCCTTGTGAGTCCGCCACCTAAAGTGCTGGACAAAGAACGTTACGCATCACAGCCCCCGCTTCCGGGCGGCTCTCGGCCCGTGACGTACGCGATCGAGAGCCCGCCAAATTTCCGGGGCTCTGGGCCCGACTTTTCCAGTTCTGCGCCCGGTTTCCGCAGCTCTGCGCCGGATCTGGACAGCCAGAGACGCCTAGACTTGGCTCTGAGGGACGAGCAGCGCAAGGTCGCTCGCCTTGTGCACCAGCAAACGCTTGTGGACGAGGAGCTTGCGACGAAAAACGCGATGGTCGAGAACCTGACGATGGAGCTGAAGCTCATGAAGCAGCGGAAGCAGAGCGTCGATTCCGAGTTCGCACAGAGCACAGCCGACTTCATGAACAGCCAGGCGCACTGGCTCCAGCAAGTAGATGCATTGAACGACGAGATCCAGGGCCTCAAGACGAAACTCGGCCAGGCACAGCGTTTGATGGACGTGCAGCACTCGGAGCTCACTGTGCTGCAGGAGCGCGAGACCGAGCGCCAGATCGAGAAGCACAAGCGCGAAATGAAGGCAAACCGGCCGGACAACATCGAGCGCAATGCTGACAAGATGGAGATCCACCAAAACCGCATCATGATCGCGGAAATGAAGAAGCTGCACGTGCGGCTCAAGGCCGAGCTCGCGGAGCAGAAAGAGCTGAACGAGCGCCTTGTGCAGACGAATGAGGAGCAGAAGGACGAGATCGACCAGTTCCAGTACTTGCTCATCGAGAGGACAGTGAAGGGGAACCTCAATACGGGCGACGAGTTGCTCAGCGGCACGCTGCTGCAGGACGAGCTCAGCGGCGACCTCAGCGAGTTGAGCGAGATGAGCGGCGAGGCCAAGAGCGAGTCGAATGGTGAGCTTGCTGGCGTACCGATTGGCGAGCCGGTTGGCGAGCCGGTTGGCGAGCACGACAGCACGTCGAACGCATCGGACGAGTTGAACGGAATGAACACTTCGAACGGAACCTCGCACACGGAAGTCGCGTCGAGTAAACACCTAGAAAGCCAGGATGATAAACGGAGGATTGCGCAGCAGCAGTTCGAGCTGAGGTCGCTACAGAACCACAACCGCGCGTTGAAGGTGTCTCTCGAGAGTTTAGTCGCGCGCCTGCTTGAGAACCAGTCGTTCAGCCGCGTTGTGGAGGACTCCGTTTCGCCGCACATGGTCGACGATTTCCGCACGCGCATGAGCGAGTACATCGGCCGGCCGGCCGGCGCCCCGTGGGGCCCCGCAGCGCCGTCCCACGGCGGCACGATTCGCGCTGGGGCGGCCGCCTCGATGGTCTTCAACCAGCACTACACAGGGACCGCGAGTCGCCGCGTCTTCTCGCTCGGCGTCGACAACGAGGCGAACGAGTCGCACCACGACATCGGCGCCATAGACCGCGCCGATCGCGCGGGGAACCGCTCGAGCTCGCTGATGGCTGGTATCCATCGGCGCTCGGTATCCCCGCTCGCGTCCACGACCATTGCCAAAACGGCGATGCCCGGATTCGGGTCGTCAACGAGCCTCGCGAGCATTGAGAGCACTAACGGCGCGAACGGGACCGCGCCGCCGCATCAGGCCGCGCGCGTCGAGTCGCTGACGGGGATCCGCAAACTGCGCATGCATTAGTAGCGCGTGTATTTATTTATTTATTTATTTACGAATTTTTAATTTGGTCGAATGTCTGATGCGCTTAATTTCGATGGGCCTGGCCCAAAAGTGTACCCCCGCGCTGCGCTTGATCATGTCATCAACATCACCGTAAACTAGTTGCCGAAAGTACAAGATTTGAACATACAGTCAACCTTCCGCGAGTTCCAGCTGATGCCTGAGTCCTCGGAGACGCCTCAATCCCGACCAAATCAGTGGAATAGCGTCGGCAGTGCTCCCAGAGAGACGATCACCGGTTGGTTCCGCAAATCGCTCAGCCCGAATCCGGACATGCAGAAGGCCACAACAGTGCGTACACGACGAGATTCATCGACCATTACCGCTGACGAGGCGCTCAACATCAGTCGAGCGAACGCCACTAAACCTCCGAAAATTGCCGAGTCCTCAGCCATCGAAGGCGAGCCGCTTGCCGAGAGCTCGAGCCCGATTGCGATCCGGAAAAGAAGCAATTCCTCTAAGTATGACAGCTTGGGCCTCATCACCGCATTTTCTGGAGGCCCTGGCTCTTTTTAGTGTTTGCAGCATAGTTTATTTAAGCTCACCCATTTTTTCGCCTACGTCGTTTCTCAGAACCTTAGAAATTACCAATCGCATGATCGTTTTCACAGCTAGTGGGAAGAAGAACGTGCGCTTTACGACCACGTTCGCGGTCGATGAGGGAGTGGCTACTACGGGCGCTCCCACATCGGCCTTCACAGACGTCGTATCGCTGGTTACAGACTCAAGACCTGCACCGACTGGCACCCCACGTCTCGTACTGCCTTCGCAAATCGATGCAAGTACGCCGCCTGCCATCCAGACTAGTGCTTTGCAAACCAGTGCGCAAACCAGTATGGGGCCTCATCAGGACACAACATCGGTGATCATGGGTGCCGTTTTCGGCACAATCGGCGGCTTGGTTTTATGTGCGATCATTCTTGTGTTTCTCGTTAGATGCAAACGATGGACGCGGATTAGACAGGAGAAGAAATCAAGGCTGTATGATGATGGCATGCACGATGTCCACTTCTATCAACCCGACGATTCTGTAGAGGCACTCAAACCACCGGCAGAAATTCCGGAATCTCCATTCGATTCAAAGGAGCTTCTACGAATCCACACGTTGTTTAGGACACCGTCCATCCCTCAACGAAATGCACACAGAAAAAAAATGAAATTCTATCAGCACCGACCAAGGCCGCAAATCATGCCAACTAGACCAGCGCCTCCGCCACCAGTGTCACCAACACCAATTCCTCCACCGGAGTCACAAGTCGTAGAGAAGGGGCCATCTCCGGCAGCCCAGAAACCGCTTCGTTTTGTCAGCAGTCCTGCGAAATCGGCCACTGTAGAAAGCCCCTCCGAACCAGGCTTGAACTCGCTTGATAGTGGAGACCGTGAAGGGCCTTCGGACTCTGAGCCGCGACCCGATATGAGACCGATGCAGCGAACTATATCTGTTTCCTCAAGCGTATACTCGCCGTGTCCTAACCGGTTCTCAATGGACACGCGGCCTAGAACGCGGTATATTTTGCCGCTCCGCGTGAACGGCGAATATGTGAACAGCGAGTATGTCTCACCTCGTACTAACAGTCCACCTGATCGTGAAGTGCCGCGAAAAATTACGAGCAGAATGCAGACGGAGTGCATTTTTGAGGAGTCTACTGGCCAGTCCTCAGAGACCGTCGTGGCTGAGGACGGAGTTCCGTATATTTCTCAAGGGGACACCACTGTGGATCTCAGCGACATGATCGAACAAATACTATGTGCGGATCCTACGGGGTCCGAAGCGACTCTGAACGACGGAGCGACGGTCGGTCAAGAACGGCTTCAACCGCTCGAAGAGGTCCCATCTCCACTGAACCTCAATGACGAATCTCCCGAGTTTGATTTTAGAGAACCTGATGCTGCGCCAAACCCATCGCATCAGAACCCGTTCTTCAGCAGCCTGCAAAACAGTCAATTTGTGAAGCGCGCATCCGGGCAAATCGATTCTGAAGCCAATTCGCCTGGGTTCGAGGACTACCTAGTTTTCATCAACAATGAGCCAAGTCCGGCGGCAGCTTCTGACGCAGGGAATGCAGAGAATCCGACGGCGTTGCGCACAAAGCGAGCACGCGAGTTTGACGCATATGATAATTACCTAGCGTTCACAGAAGCGGCCAGAAGGGAAGCTGTTTCTCATCCGTTACAACCTCCACTGACGTCAGAAGCAGCGAGTTTTACTGAGGGAAAGCCGCGACACGATTCGTATCCTCCCACGACCGCATCTATGAGCAAACAGGAGGAGTATGAGGATTATCTGACTTTTATTCGAGAGTTCTGACTGGGTCAGCTAGCAATTTTGCTACATGCATGAACGCGAGACGCAGAGTTAAATTGTGTTTCGGTCGTTTGATCAGCGTCGAGGAATGTCGCATCTGTGCGTGAGTTTTTCGTAGCGAAAACGTGAAACAGTTATATACAATGAATCCGCATGTAATTGACGAGCTGGCGAAATGGGCGCTGAAAACACATCTTCGCGCCGACCACAAATCATTGGCGGGATTGTTGGTGGGGCGCTGGGCTTGATGGCCGTGCTGCTTCTGCTCCACTGTATATGCCACGCCATCCAAAAGCGGCGACTACGCCGTTCTGCCAATCTACACAAAGATAGATGCCCGTCCTCTGTCTACTCCCCGCAGACATCGCCACCCCCGGCTTATCAGGCCTCACCGCTAGCAATTGACTCCTCCACTAGATCTCCAGCGGTTCACGGCTTGGCCGTCGCATCCTCGGCTGCTGCATCCCCGGCTATCGCACCCCCAGCAGTATATTCCGCACCTACGTCGAAGCCTGGAGCGAACCGGCCGCGCCACGTTCGTTTGCCCGTGCAGGCGAAGCGGCCGCTGCCCGCGGCACCCCGCACGGCTCCTGAGCCGCCTCCTACGCGACCGTACATCAATAATTCCGTCCACCACGAGACGCCGTACATCAACCTCCATGGCGCGCAGTACCGACCCGAGATTCTCCGGCCAGCTATGGACCCATTTGAATGAGAGCGAACACATGTCCAATTCTACATTAATTCCATACATCAGCCGTACATCATACATTAGCGCAGCATACATCAGCCCGTGCAGCATGCATCAGCTGTACATCATGCCTGTACATCATGCATTAGCGCGCATATCATGCAGACACCTTCGGGTACTCGAATTCGAAGTAGCTCTTGTCGAAATTGTGGATGCGCATGTAGCCGTCCTCAGAGCCCGAGATGTACGAGAGCCCGAATGGGTGGATGGCGATTGTGTTGATCGGACCGAAGTGGCCCTCGACGCGGCCGAGGTCATCGGCGAAGATTTTGTGGAAGAAGTGGGCCTCGAACTTCGAGCCGCTCGACGTCGTCACTTCCCTCGCGTCGATGCCGCCGCCGGCTATGACGATATCCTTGATCGGGGAGATGGCAGCCGTGTTCAGCGGCACGTCGCCCCTGAACACCTTGCGGCCCGTTTCGAAGTCGCCGTCGACCTCCATGATGCAGGCCGTGCTGTCTCTGCTCGCGGTCACGAAGTATGTGCGGTCCGGCGACATCTGGACATCGACGATGTTCTTCGTGTGCACGGGCTTGATGAGCTCGAACTCGCCCGTGAGCGCGTTGATCCGCGAGACGCTGCCCTCGTTGTGCACGGCGATGATGCGGTCGCCGTCGTAGGTCCAGGCCGCCTTCACGAACGGCGCCTGCGGGTACTCGATGAGCAGCGACTCGTCGACCTTTGGCGCGCTGAAATCGGAGAGGTCGATGTCGAACACGCGGATCGTCGAGGTCTGGCCCATGTGCTGGTCCTGCACGGCGAGAAGCTTCGTTTGTTTGCCGAGAGGGTGGATCTGCACGTAGCGCTGCGTCGCCTTGAACTGCAGCTCGTAAATGAGCTCGCCGGTCTTCAGGTTCCAGAAGCACACCTTCTGGTCCGATGTGCCGGTCACGGCGTACCGCGTTTGCCGGTCAATGTCCACGGTCATGACACTTCCGCCGTGGGGCAGCGTGCCGAGGCGCTCGCCGGTCTTGGTGAACCAGACGTTGGCAATACGATCACGGCCCACCGACACGAAGATGTCGCCCTCGCTGTTGAATTTGATCTGCGTCAGCGGACGCGCGTGGCCCTTCAACTGGATCGGGATCATGGTGAAATTTTCCAGAGTTAGGGTAGGGGACCACTTATATAGGAGACGCGGTGCTACTGCGTACTGCCTGAGTATCCTGAGTTTTCTGAGTATGTTTGACTATCCTGAGCCTGAGCACTGCCCGAGTACTCGAGTACTACCCGACTATCCGAGCACTACCCGACTACCCGAGTACTACCTCAATCCCCTACACTAACATTGATTGATACTCTAGACTAGATAACCTACATTCTAAACAGTTCTCGCTTCCCTGATTTCTCCGCCTGCTCTTTAGAGCTTCAGCGCGTCCTTCAAGAACGCCTGCTCCTGCTGGGTATGCATCTTCTTCGCACCGGCGGCGACGGAGGCGCTCGGGTCGCGGCCCGTGTACGAGATCTTGAGGTCGCCGTACTTCTCCGTCTCCTTCAAGGTGACGTCGAGGCGCGGCGACACGTACAGCCAGGCACCCGCGTTCAGCGGCTCCTCCTGGGTCCAGACGATGTCCTGCAAGTTCGGGTACGAGTCGAAGGCCACCTTCAGCTGCTCGAACGGGAACGGGTGCAGCTGCTCGATGCGGAGCAGCGCGATGTCCTTGATGTTGTTGTCGGCGCGCGCGCGGTGCAGTGCCGCGTAGACCTGGCCTGTGCACAGAATGAGGCGCGAGATGCCGTCCTTTTCGTTGATGGACTTGCCGATCTCCGGGTCGTCGATGATCCACTTGAACCCGGCGTCCGGGCCCGTGAACTCCTCGCGCGTCGACCGCGCGAGCGGGTGGCGCAGCAGCGACTTCGACCACACCATGATGAGCGGCTTGCGGAACTCGCGGTGCATCTGGCGGCGCAGCAGGTGGAACAGGTTTGCCGGCGTCGACGGGTACGCGATCGCCATGTTGCTGTCCTGGTGCTGGCGCTGCAGCTTCTCGGCGCTCGGGAAGAAGCGCGGGTCCTCGTCGCCGAGCAGCAAGTACCGCTCAAGGCGCGCGCTCGAGTGCTCGGGGCCCTGGCCGTCGTAGCCGTGCGGCAGACTCAACACAATGCCGCTGCGCTGGTTCCACTTCGACTCGCCGGAGGCGATGAACTGGTCCGAGATGACCTGCGCCGTGTTCGCGAAGTCGCCGAACTGCGCCTCCCAGATGACGAGCGACCGCGGGTCGTGCAGCGAGTAGCCGTACTCGAACCCGAGAATGCCGTACTCGCTGAGCGGCGAGTTCGTGATCGTGAAGCTGTCCTTGCCGCCGACCGTCGTCAGCGGCGTGTACGTCGACCCGTCCTTCTGGTCGTGCAAGACGGCGTGCCTCTGCGAGAACGTGCCGCGCTCGACGTCCTGGCCGCTCACGCGCACCTCGTATCCCTCCTTGATGAGGCTGCCGAAGGCGAGCGCCTCGCCCGTCGCCATGTCGATGCCCTCGCCGTCCTGGATGCTCTTCTTGCGCGCGTTCAGAATGCGCTGCAGGATGCGGTGCACGTTGAAGTTCTTCGGCCACGACGACACGGTCAGCCCCACCTCGTCAAAGGTCTTGCTGTCGATGCTCGTGTCGTGGTGGTCGAGGATCTCCGTTGCGAGCTCCTTCGCCGTTTTGAACCCGGCCCACTCGGCGGCGACCCAGTGCTCGTGGTCGTGGCTGTCGAAGTCCTTCGACGCGGCGAAGCTCTTCTCGAGAATGCCCCAGACCCAGTCGCGGTGCTCCTGGATCTCGGCCTTCGTGAACGAGCCCTCCTTGAGCAGCTTTTCCTCGTAGATCTCGAGGGCCGGCCGCTTTTTGCTGATGACCTCGTACATGAGCGGCTGCGTGAACGAGGGCTGGTCGATCTCGTTGTGGCCGTGCTTGCGGTAGCAGAACATGTCGACGATGACGTCGCGCTTGAACTGCGCGCGCCACTTCGCCGCGAGCTCGAAGATGTAGACGCACGCCTCAATATCGTCGCCGTTCACGTGGAACACGGGCGTGTCCGTGGTTTTGGCGAAGTCCGACGGGTACGCCGTCGAGCGGCCCGACGTCGGCAAAGTCGTGAACCCGATCTGGTTGTTCACAATGACGTGGATGCTGCCGCCCGTGCCGTAGTTCGGCAACGTGTGCGTCGTGAGCGTCTCGTACACGACGCCCTGGCCGGCGACAGCCGCGTCGCCGTGCAGCAGCACGCCGACGGACTTCTCGTGGTTCTCGGTGTCCTTCTTCGCGTGCTGCGCCGCGCGCGCGAGGCCGAGCACGATCGGGTCCTCGGCCTCGAGGTGCGACGGGTTCGCGACGAGCGACAGCGTTATGCGGCCGCCGGCGTTCGTCGGGCGCTGGTAGTTCATGCCGAGGTGGTACTTCACGTCGCCGCTGCCCTCGTCGAACGTCGTAGAGCCGTGGAACTCGGCAAAGATGTTCTCGTTCGGCTTGCGCACGACGTTCGACAGCACGTTCAGCCGGCCGCGGTGCGGCATCCCAATAAAGATGTCCTCAACGCCATCCTTGCTCAGGATATCGATCATGAATTTGAGGCCCGGCACCATGGACTCGCCGCCCTCGAGGCCGAACCGCTTGTCGTTCGGGAACTTCGTGGCCAGAAACTCCTCGAACACGGTCGCCCACATCAAGCGGTCGAGGATGCCGCGCTTCTCCTCCTTCGTGTACGCGAACGGCGTCGGGACCTCGACGTTCTCGCGGATCCACTCCGACATCGTGCGCGACGGCATGTGCATGTACTGGATGCCATAGCTCGAGCAGTACGTCTTGTCGAGGTACTTGAACAGCTGCTTCAGCGTCACGCGCTTGCCCTCGCCGAACCGCGGCAGAATGCCCGGCCCGAGCGTGATCTCCTGCTCAAGGTCCTCGGGCTTGTTCCACCCGTAGTGCTCGGGCGTGAGCTCCGACGGCAGCTTCGGGTAGCCGGTCTCCTTCATGAGCTCGAACCCGGTCTGCAGGTGCAGCGGGTCGACCTTCGCGTGGAAGTGGCCGCGCACCTGGTACGCGCGCACGAGCATCTGCGCCTTCAGGTGGTTCAGCACCTCGGTGCTCATGTTCGAGTGGCTGTCCGAGAGCGCGGCGGCGTGCTGCGGGGTCGACGGCATTGGCGCCGTTTGCGAGATCGGGTTCAGCGACGGCGGCGCTTGGAACGCCGTCGCCGACGGCACGCCGTTATCGAGGTTCTTGAAGTAGGACCGCCAGCTCGCGTGCACGCTCTGCGGGTCCTTCTGGTACGCGGCGTACATCTCGTCGATGTACGTGGCGTTCGTCGTGCCCAAGAAAACGTCCTGATCCGTCGACGCGCAGCGGCGCTGCGTTTGGCCCGTGCTCACCACGGCTTGTAGCGGGGCGGCGCCGCGGACCCAAGCCAGACGCGCGCCCTTCCTGCCAGCAGTGAAACGACTCACGTTTCTTAACATCTTGGTTTTTTTTTTCGAGGACTTTGTAGAAAAGAGATGCTCCGCCGCGGGTTCGGGTGGTATAGTCGTTGCATCAAGGATTGGCCAGTCAGCTGCGTCACGTGGTAACCCCAAGGCGTCGAAATCCGGGGTTCAAGAACGGGCGCGCCGGTTTTGGCCACGCTCGCGCATGGAGGAGGCGCCGTGTTTCGGCGATGTTCGGAAGAGGCAGCTCGGCATCATGAATTGGTGGCCACAAATTGTGGTTTGCTGAGAACTCGGTTTTTCCATTTTATGTGACCTTGTCGACATGCATATTAGGGGTGGGCCTGACACTTCTGGGGCCAATCAGTCAGCAGCCGAATTGTTGAGTCTTGGATGGATGGCGGAGTCTCTTGGTTGGTTCTTCTAGCATTTAATTGTAGTTTATAGCCTACGTTCTCGAGAGGTCAGCCATTTCACGCCTCAATGCTCGAATGGTCAGCAAATTCTAATTGGTTTTTATCAGCGATGCGCTTCAGCAGTTCGGTTCAGCGGTTGACTTCAGCAGTGCTTCAGCAGTTCATTTAAGCAATGCGCTTCAGCAGTGCACTCGAACTGTGCACTCGAACTGCGCACTCGAACCGCACTCGAACCGCACTCGAACTGCCTACTCTAGTCCTTACCTCTGAAAAATAAATTTGTAATCCAAGAAAATTTCATGGGTCCACTGAAGCGCACGAAGGACCGCGCCGAGTCGCAGGAGGACTCGGATCTCGAGGAATTGCCGCCTCTCAATATTTCTGAAGAGAGCGGCAGCGAAGAGAGCGAGTCTGAAAGCGCGGCAGACAGTGGAACCGACTCCTTGCAAGGCTTCGACAGCTCGGAGCTCGACGAATTGAGCGACGACGCCGAGCAGGACCTCGAGCTCACGTCGGACTCCGAGCTCGACGAACCAGACGCCGTCCTCGGGGCCGATGGGAAGCCGCGCACGCTTCTGCCCGAGATCGACCCGCACTACTCGAGCGACGACAGCGACCAGGAGGAGCCGAACACCATCGGCAACATCCCCATCTCGGCCTACGAGAAGTACCCGCATATTGGCTACAGCATCGACGGCAAGCGGATCATGCGGCCAGCCACCCAGAGCGCCATAGACTCGCTGCTCGAGACGATCGACCTGCCGCAAGGCTGGACGGGGCTGACGGACAAAACGACGGGCCAGAGCCTGAATCTGAGCAAAGAGGAGATGGACCTCATTGACCGCGTGCAGAAGGGCCTGCTCCCGAACGACGACATCAACCCGTTCGAGGACCAGCTCGAGTGGTTCAGCAACAAACCCGAGGTCATGCCGCTGCCCGCGACAAACGAGCCGAAGCGCCGGTTCGTGCCGAGCAAGCACGAGGCAAAGACGGTCATGAAACTCGTTAGGGCGATCCGCGAGGGCAAGCTCGTGCTGCCGAAGCAGGACACGGAGTACGACATCGACGACGACCGGCAGATGGTGCTCAACAAAAAGCTGTACGACGTGTGGGAGACCGAGGAGCCCGTCGTGAACCGCATGCATTTGCCGGCGCCGAAGATGCCGCCGCCGACCCACGAGGAGAGCTACAACCCGCCGGAAGAGTATTTGCTCACGGACGAGGAGAAGCAGAAGTGGCAGGACACGGACCCGGAGGACCGCGAGACGAATTTCGTGCCGCAGAAGTTCTCGGCTTTGCGCCGCGTCCCCGGGTACGCAAACGCCGTGCGCGAGCGCTTTGAGCGGTGCCTCGACCTCTATTTGGCGCCGCGCGCGCGCAGCAAGCGCACAAACGTCGACCCAGACTCGCTGATTCCAGACCTGCCGAGCCCCGAGGAGCTGAAGCCGTTCCCGATCCGCTGCTCGACCGTCTACCGCGGCCACGAGGGCTACGTGCGCTGTTTGGACGTCGACCCAACGGGTGAGTATTTGGCCACGGGCGGCGAGGACGGGTCCGTGCGTGTTTGGGACGTGCTGACCGGCCGCGAGCTCTACCGCTTGGACGTGCTCCGCCTCGACACTTACATCGACGGCGAGGCCACGGACCACACGGGCGACCGCGTCGACGCCGTTGTGTGGCACCCGAGACTGCTGATGCTCAGCGTGGCCGCTGGTGATAATGTATACCTCGTTGTGCCCCATTTAGAGCAGGACATCGAGCTGGAAAACGCTGCATACGAGGCGCTGGAACGCGGCTGGGCATACCGCGCGCAGGGCAACGTCGCGAAGGCCGACTTCGATGAGGACGACAACGACGACGAGGTCGAGAAGAAAAAGAAGAGCTACGCCGAATGGACGCGGCCGCCCGCGAAACTGCAGAGCGCCGGCGTATCTGTTGTGATCCGCGGCGTGAAGCGCGTGCGGCGTCTCCACTGGCACGCGCGCGGGGACTATTTTGTCACGACGCAGCCGGACGCGCACCTCGGCTCCGTGCTTGTGCACCAGCTGTCGAAGCACCTGACGCAGTCGCCGTTCCGGCGCAGCAAGGGCCTGGTGCAGGACGCGAAGTTCCACCCGACCAAACCGCATCTCTACGTCGCGTCGCAGCGCTACGTGCGGATCTATAATCTGGCCCAGCAACAGCTCGTGCGGCGCCTGCTGCCGGGCGTGCGATGGCTCTCGTCCTTCGACATCCACCCGGCGGGCGACAACGTCGTCACGGCCTCGTACGACTGCCGCGTCACCTGGCACGACCTCGAGCTCAGCGACCGTCCTTATAAGACTCTGCGGTACCACGCGCGCGCCGTGCGCGACACGCGGTTCCACCCGAAGCTGCCGCTCTTCTGCACGGCGAGCGATGACGGCAATATCAATGTGCTGCATTGCACGGTTTACGACGACGTGATGAAGAACCCGCTGCTCGTGCCTTTGAAAATCCTGCAAGGCCATAAGGTCACAAGCAGTCTCGGCGTGCTGCAGGTCGCCTGGCACCCGCGCGAGGCCTGGCTGTTCAGCGCTGGCGGGGACGGCACTGCGCGGTTGTGGACTACTTAGTTGGTAAATGTAACTCTTTAATGGTGATATTTCATAGCAAATGGCGTCTCTCACGGGCCGTAAAGCTAAATAACTTTAGCGCAAACATATAAATATAGGCCAGTGTATGTGCACCAGATACAATAATATTAAGTGTCACGGACGGCGGAGGTGCTCTATTGGCCCGCCCTCCTTTTCCCCACGTCGTCATATATTACGCGTCCCCAGCACTTTCCATGACTCGACGGGGCCCTCGCACTGCACGAGCGCGAGCTGGCCGCCCTTCCAGCCGAGCCCGCGCTGCTCGTATTCAGGACCAAACACGTCCTGCAGCCGCTGGTGGACGGTGTGCCGCGTCGACTCGGACACGGGGTACATGTCCGAGTACACGAGGCTGAGGTGGGGTCGGAAATGCTCGGCGACCCATGCATTAGCTTCTGAAGTGGCCTGCTCGACAGCCTCGGCGTGCAGCACGTCGCTGCTTTTCGACTGGTTGTCGCGCTGCGCGCTAAGTCTATATTTGATGTGCGGATAAAGCACGAACTCCTCTTTCGCAATCGCGGCTAAACTGACGAGCTCCGGCAGCGACTGCACCTCGAAAACGATTTTGCGGAAAAACGTGCTGCCGTAAGTGACCTTCTCGAACCGCACGGTGAGCTGTGGCACGGCCTTGGCTGCGGCGAGCGCGCCGTCTAGCACGAGATCAACCTCGCTTTGATTATGGACATGGATCCCCGTAACGATCGTCACATGCGGCATGAACACAGGCGCATCGTCGAACACGGGCGCCAGACCGGCTATGATCTGCCGTAGCACCGTATGCAAGGGCGTGCCTGGCCTTGGCTGGAGCCACAACGCGGCCCTCAGCTGGTCGTTAGACGCGGCCATGAGATTTAGGGGTGAAGGGTGTGGAAAGGGGCGGTGGATTCGCCTACATGCCAGTATGATTAGGAGGATTAGAGCGTGGAGCCTTCGAACTAAACTAGATAGAACTAAGTACTTTTCTAGCCGCGAATCACATGGTCTAAGGGGATCCCCGCGTACTCGTCGGCGCCGATCGCGAGGTTAATGTTCTGAAGGCACTGCGTCGCGGCGCCCTTCAGGAGGTTGTCGATCGTAGCCACAATCACGGCGCGGTCCTGAGCTTGGTTCACG
This sequence comes from Starmerella roubikii, assembly GCA_030584945.1. NCBI lineage: Eukaryota > Fungi > Ascomycota > Dipodascomycetes > Dipodascales > Trichomonascaceae > Starmerella > Starmerella roubikii. The sequence continues at coordinate 172,126 of JAJMCC010000009.1, read as the reverse complement.
CCAAACCCGCCGATGATGACGCCGTGCTTCTTGTTAATGTCGCGGACTTCGGGCGCCTCGCCCGTCACGGTCACGAGCTTGTCCTGGGCGTAGCGCTCCTGGTAGATGTTGCGCACCTCGCGCGACGTCAGCTTCTGGTTCAGCGGCACATTGATCGTCAGCGCAATGCCCTCGAACCACTGCGCGACGTGCGGCGAGAAGTTCACGCGGAAGCCCAGCCGGCGGCTGATCTCGCGCTCGTGGATGTGGTCCGTCAGCGAGTACGGAATCATGTTGTTGCTCAGCCTCTTCACGTCGTTCTTCGGGCTCGGCTTCGTGCCGGCGCCGGAGTAGCCGCTGACGCCGAACACGGACGGCCGCTCTGCGGTTGAGACGTACTGCGCGAGCGGCGCGATCGCGAGCTGCGCGCCCGTCGCAAAGCAGCCCGGGTTGCTGATCTTCTTCGCGTGGCGCAGCTCGTCGCGGTCGTTCAGCTCGGGAAGGCCGTACGCCCACGTGTTCGTGTCGTCGAACCGGTAGTCCGCGCTCAGGTCCACAATGACGCTGTTGCCGCTCGTTTGGCTGTCGATCGCATCGACAAACGGACGGCACACGCCGTTCGGCAGCGCCATGACCCACACATCAACGGCGCCGGTCTCCTCAAGGCGCGCGACGTCCTCGGGCGACAGGTTCTCGTAGTGGATCGAGCTCTTCGAGTAGCCGTCGAGCTTCTTGCCTGCGAGCTCGCGCGACGAAATGTGCGCCAATTCGAGGCTCGGGTGCTGGTCGATGAGCTCGATCAGCGCCTGGCCCGTGTAGCCACGCGCGCCAATGAGCGCGACTTTTGCAGAGCGCTGCACGCTTGTCGAGAACGAGCGCGCACCCAAGCGCGCGCCCGAGCGCGCACTCGTTGAGAACATGCGCACGCCCAGCTTCGCCGAGCCGGCCGAGCGTGCGACGTTCTCTAGATTGACGTCTCCCTTCCAGAACGAGACGGAGCCGTTGCGCGTGATGCTGCCGTCGGCCTGCGTGAAGAAGAAGGACACGTGCTCGTCGTTCTGCGAGACCGTCCACTGCAGCGACGGGAAGTCGGCCATGATCTGTGCCCACGCCGAGTCGACGGTGCCGTTGAGCCAGCCCTGCTTCGAGGACTCGAACTGCGAGAGCACGGGCGGCTGCGAGCTCTGGTCGACGACGGCAAGCACGTCACCCTGGTCGTCGGCATAAACCGTGTAGTTGCGGACCTCGTCGTAGACGAACTGCTCGAGCTTGCGCGCGAGCTGCTTCGGGATCGTCGCGATCTCCTCGCCCGTGTACTTCGCAATCTTCGACCCGCGGCGGATCATGGTGCCCGCGCCCGAGTCCGTGAACAGCTCGCGCTGCAAATCGTTCGTCGAGATGATGGCCACGGAACTCGATTTTGGCAAATGGTGCAGCAGGTCGTTGATCTCCTTGATCTTCAGCTTCGTGCCGTACTTGACCCACGGCTGCTTCATGAGCTCGTCGAACTCCTCGTCCAAATTGATCATCGAGATCTTCTCGTTGTTGCCGTCGAAAAGCCCGCCCTTCTCGCTAAGGAACACAACCTTCACGGGCTGCGTCGCCTTCGCGAGCTCGCTCGCGCCGACATCCGCATTCACATTCAGAATCTGGCCGTCCGGCGTCTCGGCGAGCGCCGTGAGCACGGGCAAGCACCCGGCCTCGATGGCCGCGTCAATGGGCCGTTTGTCAACGCTCGTGATCTCGCCGACAAACTGGTACTTCTCGCGGTCTAGGTAGGTGGCCTGGAACACGCCGCCGGTGATGGGCCGCGCGCGCACGCCGTTGCGCTCGAGCGCCTCGACGAGCCGCAGGTTCTGCTCGAGGAAGCAACTGCGCACGACTTTCATCGTTGGCGCGTTCGTCACGCGGATCCCGTCGATGTACTCGGGCTCGACGCCCTCCTTCTCGAGCAGCTCATTGATCTGCGGGCCCGTGCCGTGAAGCACAATTGGGTAGAGCCCAACGTGGTACAGGAAGCTGAGCGCACTCGCGAGCTGCGGCATTTCCTGCGTGATGATGGCACCGCCGACCTTAATGACCGCAAACCGTTTTGTGTCGACGGACGTGAAGTAGCTGAGGTACTGCTCGACCTCGCGCTTGGAGCCGATCTGGTCGAGCAGCTGGATCACGGTCTCGCGGGTCTCACCGCCGGTGTTCGTGCTCACTTCGCGAACGGAGCGCGGAACCGAGCATCGCAAGACTTTATGGGGCAGAAGCGGGCTCGAGCGCGCAGCTAGCCCCGCTGTGCGGGCTGCGAACTTCTTGAACCCAAGCATCGGAGAGTGAAAAAAAGCAACGTGATTGAGGTTGAGGTTGGCGCAGATAAGACTCACGACCCTCCACACGAGCAATGAGCAATCAGCAAGATAAGTGAGGGACTAGATAGGCGGAAGTAAAGCAGTCTAAACGGGTTCACAATGTTTAGCAAGATTGGTTTTAGTTAGATGTGTGGAAGAATGCGGACCAGGTCCGTCGCGATCGGAGCCTGGTCGGGGAGAGCGCTTTGAGAATATTTTGCAATTTGTCTCGATTTTGCCAGTCGGGAAAGCTGGATAGGCTAGTCCATAGCGAACGACCAGCGAAAGCTGGTGGTATGAGGTAGGCTGATTCATAAGGCAACGACGGTGGCTGTAGTCCAGCTGCCTCGAGGAGCTTAGTGCGAGCAAGGCCTTGTCCGTGCTGAAGAGTTCCTGGTCGTCGAATGGTGAACGCCTATGCGAGTAGAAGTATGTCTGACCGCACGCAGAATATCTGACGGTGGTCCCATAGAGGCATAGAATCTGACTGCTAACAAGTGCGCTGTTCTCACCCGCCGAGGCATTAATTCAGCTCTAATTTTTCGGCCGTTTAACTGCTTCTTGCTCAACGACCCCTATCATAACACACGATCGGTGCCCTGCGTCTACACTATTAATGCTGGCTCGCATATGACTTTTTATGGCAATGACCACGGTGAGCAAATACGGAGCAATAATTGTGCTCAATATACAATATAAATTCTCTACAACACTGTCACTACTGATTATTAACCGCGATCGGGTGCTCGGAAAACCGTTACGAAGCAGTTTGTGGGGTTCGCTTGGGTCGCCACGTCGTCGTATCTTAAGGGTTAGCTGCAATGACGCTCGATTCTAAGTCCCTTCCTCTGCTCGCAATCCTACTTCATACTCAGTGCAATGTACAGATTCTGCGAAAATTTTTCCCACAAACTGCACGCGTACGAGACTTATCAGGCACGCGACACTCGAGTGATGGTTAGTAGGGCGGGGTAACGACCCCCGTTGGGTTGTGGAACCAATTAGTGGACCTCTTATCGGGCGTGCCGCATTTAGGTTTCAGACTGCTAGACTGCCGGGGCCGAATGGAATGAATTCAGTGGGTTCTCGAAACGGAGACAAAAAAACGAAGTCTTTCGACTTCAAATGGTTTCAGCGCAGCAGCAAGCCGCCGCCGCTCTCGCGGCACTCCGTGAGTGGTCCCTGCACGAGCACGGCCGCTGGATCCGAGCCGATCCCGAGCCGCGGGCGCGCCAACTCGCGTGCAACGCTGACGGCCAAGCGGTCGCGCTCGGGAAGCGTCCCCGAGCTCAATACAGTGCCGTTTCCGACGCGCCAGCCGCGCGTTTCGACGTCGTCGAAGTCGTCGAGCCGCAGCAGCCACGATTCGTCGGATCTGCCGGCCGCAGCGCACCCAGCAAAAGAACACGCATCGCACGCGCGCGTGCTCCTGCATGAGACGCAGAATTTCCTCAATAGGTACCGCCGCGGCACAGAAGAGTCGCGGTCGCGCAGCTCGAGCCTTGTGCAGAGTTTGCGGCGGCCGAGCGAGTTCAGCGAGCACGAGATCACGGAGATCTTCGGCAGCCGGCCGAATTCGTACCGCGAGCGTTCGCTGAGCGCCACAGCGTCGGTCGGGTCGTCGCACAGCGACAAACAGCCGCCCGTGTGGCAGCGGCGCACGCTGCCCCTGCAGCCGCCGCCGACCGTCGGGGTCGGGAATCTGATGAACGATCAGGATGTGCAGGCGCTCCGCCTCGATCCGATGGCCGTGCGGTACGCAGACCACATGCATTACATGGGCTACGCCCACAACCGCTACGTTCTGGCGATGCTCGCCGAGGACAGCTCGCCGCGCGTCGATCGGCGCTTCAACGCCATGGTCATGATCGCGTTTGTCATGCGGATGCTCCGGTTCCATGGCGAGCCGCTGGATATGAGTCTCCGCAAGTTTCTGTTCCGCGTCGCCCTGCCGCAGGAAGCGCAGCAGATTGAGCGCGTGCTGCAGTGCTTCAGCGTTCTGTGGGACTACCACAATCCTCACATCTTCGCCGACAACGACCAGGTGCTCACAGTCACGTTCTCTCTGCTCATGCTGCACACGGACCAGTTCAACCGCAACGTGAAGCGCAAAATGGGCAAGGCCGACTTTGTGCGCACGGCCGCCGTCGACGGCATTGCGCCGGAGATCTTCGAGTACTTCTACGACAACATCACGGCGCTGCCATTCCGCGCCGACGAGGACCCGCCGGCGCATGGCGCCGCGCTGAGCCCGCCGTCGGGCGTATCGACCTCGGCGCTCGCCTCACAGTTAGGTAGCGCGGAGCCGGCGTCAGCGCCTGATTCGGCATCCACGTCAGCGCCTGCACCCACGCCTGCGCGTGAAAGCACGTCACCGCTCGCGGGCGTGTCTCCAGCCGCCATTGCGAACCTCGATCTCTCGCCGCACTCCGAGTACGCGGACGACACGATCACGCAGACGCCGCCGCCCGTCGACGTGACGTTCTGCTTGTCGCCGCCGAGCCCGATGGCCGCATCTGCGGCCGTGCAAGCCACGCCGCCGTTTGAGAACCCGTTTGTTTTGGGCACGCCGTCGACGGTCGACGATTCGCTGTCGCTCAACTCGAAACGCTCGCCGTCGTTCACGTGGATGAAGGACCACCAACCGGACCCGTATCCGTATCTTCTTGAGAATCGGCTAGATGTGCTGCGGCCCGAGCTGAGCGGCGTGCCGAAGGTCCCCGAATTGGACGTCGCCGATTTCACGAGCATTGAAGAGTTCCAGGATTTGCAGTGGCGCCTTAAACAAACGCAGGCCTTGCAGATCGTGCTGCCGAAGTCGCGGCCGCTGAGAGACCGCAGTGCGAGCAGCGCCGAGCGGCCGCCGCTCGACCGGCTGCAGTCCGGTTTCATGTCCCAGCAGCCGCCGATCCAGCCCGGCCGCGTCGCTGTCGAGGTGCTGCGCTACGGCACGCTTCTGCGGCGCGAGATGCGGCGCACGCTCGGCGGGTCGCGGCCGGCGTGGCGGCAGTGGGGCGTGTTTCTGACGAACTCGCGGCTGTACCTCTTTAAGCACACGTCGGTCGTGCAGCAGATGGACGACGAGGAGGAGAGCGAGACGAGCATCGACACGCTGCAGGCGGCTACGGTGATCCCGGTCTCGAACATCGCCGCGGTTGTGTCGCAGAACAGCAAGACGGCGCACGAGTTCACGATCATCGAGGGCAGCTCGCTCTCGCAGTACTGCTTCGCCGTCGACACGGACGAGGAGCTGAAGCACTGGGTCCAGATGGTAAACGTCGTGGCGACGCAGGCGACCTTGCAGGTCCAGGTCGAGCTTCTGTCGCCCGTCGACCAGATCCAGGCCGCGCTCGACGACCTCGACGACCAGAAGCAGGTCGTGCAGGCGCGCATCGACTCGCTCGTCGCAACGCTGCAGCATTTCGAGCTGCTCGCGCCGATCACGCAGCGCACGCGCGAGTCGCTCGTGTTCAAGGCCGGCGCGTACTCGTCGCGGTGCGAGGACGCGTTCATCAAGAGGGCGCGCCTCAAAGTGTACGAGTCGGTGCTGCGCAACGCCTGCAGCGCGAACACGCAGTACATGCAGCGTCTGCGCACAAATACCACGTAACAGTACATAGAGCATTAAGTCACGCGCATACAAAAAAAAAGGTGTTCGTTAAAATATACACAGAGATCTATTTTTCAGGCCTAGGCGAGGCAGCGCTAATTGGACACACCGTCGCAGCTCAATCACTGAGGTCGAGGAAGGACCTCACAAAGTCGAGGAACTCGTGCGGGCACTCCGAAATGAGCCAGTGGCCCGCGTCGCACTCGCGCAGCTCGAACCGCGGGAACAACTGGCCCGTCAGCGGCAGACACTCGTCGGGCACGAAATGCGACTTCGTGCCGCGGATCAGCAGCGTCCGTCCCGTGTACCGGAGCCCCGCCGTTGCGAACTCGTCAAAGTCAACGACATTGCCGAGCGACTTCGCAAGGATTTCGAGGGCGAGCCGGCAGTGGTAGACGCCCGAGTCCTGGTCGCGCTTGAAGTTTGTGAGCAAGAACTGCTGCACAGGCAGCTCTGGCGCATACGGCCGCAGCATCTCGTACATGTCCGACTGCTGCGTCGGCCTCGCCTTCTCAATGGCCATCATCCCCTGGATATAGCGCGGGAAATCCGGCGACAGGTGCACGGACATCGGCCCGTTTTCCACGGGAATGAGGTTCGCAACGCGCCCGGGAGCACGCAACGCGACGGCCATCGCCGTCTTCGCGCCCATGGAGTGGCCAATGACCGTGGCCCGGTCTAGTTTGTGCTGGTCCAGGAACGCAAGCACGTCTGCGGACAGAGTGTCGTAGTTATGAGGGGCCGCGTGGGGCGAGTCGCCGTGGTTCCGCAGATCCGGGCAGTACACAGACGTCCTCAGATCGCGGGCGAGCGCGCGCGCAACCGACCGGTTATTCGTTTTCGAGCCGAACAGCCCGTGTAAAAAGACAATCGGCGGCTGCCGCGCGTCGAACTCGCGCGGATCCCATCGATCATATGAGAGCGACACGGTCGAAACTTGCCGCACCCGGCGAAATGGGTGGGCCGCAGCAAACAAGGCTCTTCTCGCAAGCATCCGTGGGGCTAGGTGTGGGCGGCGCGATTTGAAACGAATTTGAATGAAATTGGAGGCACGGAAGCTGCAATTCCGAGACGCGGCTTTAGGCCGGTTGGAGCCGGCAATCGCCGTGGACCCTCAGCTAGTGCGATCGTCAACGGTATTAATAGAACCCAGCGCTACCCGCCGTATCAGTGCGCCCCTGCCCTCGTTACATATTGGATCTATTTACTCTTGCTCCTATTCGCTTCCCCACCTAAACAGGTTTTTTAATTAATTTTTTTCAATGGTCAAAGTCGAAGCTATCACGGATGAGAATTTTAAAAAAGTGGAGCTCTCGCTTTTAAAGCCCGTGCGCTCTGATCTCGTGGACAATAAGCTCGAGATCTTGGCCGGCCCGATCTTGCGGTTTTGGGGCCTCGGCGAAAATAATACGACGTGGCGCGGTGCAGTGGCCTACGTAACGCGCGACGCTAACTCGAACTACGCGGAGTTCCCTGCCTTTGAAGTGGACGGCGCGCCGCACGCCGACGCCCCTTATAAATACGCGCAAGAGCACGGCCAGTCGTTTTGGCGGTTCGACTTCGAGGTGCCGCTCGCCACCACGGGATCACGCAAGGTTACGTACCAGCTAGGAAACGAGCACAACCAGTATTCGTTTGCGGTGCCCGGCCAGGACGAAACGATGCGCACGATGTTCTACTCGTGCAATGGGTTCTCCCTCGGCGTCGACACGTCGAACTTCCCGGGCTCGCTGTGGGACGATGTGCTCAGGCAAACAAAGGAGAAGCCGATCCACGTCATGCTCGGTGGTGGCGACCAGCTCTACTGCGATTGGATCGAGACGGTGCTGCCCGAGAACGCGGTTGTGTCGCGCGACCATTTCAAGGATGACAAGCTCATGGAGAAACTGATCGACCAGAGCTACATTTTCATGTACACTAACTGGTACGGCCGCGGGTTCTGGAAAGGCCTGCACGGCTCGACGGAGCAGCGCGGGTTTGTCGAGGCGATTGCGCAGATCGCGTCCTTGAACATCTACGACGACCACGACATCATCGATGGGTTCGGCACGTATCGCGACGGAACCATGAAGTCGCCGATCTTCAGGATGATCGGCACGTACGCTTACAAGTACTACATGCTGTTCCAGCAGCTCGTGGCGCCGGCGAACGACCCGAAACTCAGCGACCCGAGCTGGATCTCGACGGGGAAGCCGGGGCCCTATATCGCGTACCCGGCGCAGTCGATTTATGCGCGGTTGGGCAAATCGGCGGCGTTCATTGGCCTGGACTGCCGCACGGAGCGCAAGAAAAACCAGGTCGTGAGCCAAGAGCACTACAAGGCGATGTTTGCGCGGCTTCGTCAAGAACTCAAGGCCGACACGCGCATCAAGCATGTCTACCTCATGCTGGGCGTGCCGATTGCGTACCCGCGCATGGTCTGGGCCGAGAATCTGATGAGCTCGCGCATGATCGGGCCCATCAAGTGGCTGAGCCGCCACGGGATTATTTTGAAGGGCCTTGTGAACCCATTTGATGGTGACGTTGAGCTGCTCGACGATTTGAACGACCACTGGACGGCGAAACACCATAAGCGCGAGCGCAACCACTTCCTGAAACAGCTCATGGCCCTGCAGCGCGACCTGAGCGTGCGCGTCACGATTCTGGGCGGCGACGTGCATTTGTGCGCGGTCGGCGCGTTCGGATCACTGTCGCGCCACGTCCCGCCGGAGAAGGACCCGGCGTTTATGGTCTGCCCCGTGAGCTCGGCAATTGTGAACGCGTCTCCTCCGTCGATGCTCGCAGACTTCTTGAACCGGCGCAATCACACCCACATTTTAGACAGCCATGCGCGGGAACGGCTGCTGCCTATTTTTGCCGATGACACGAACGGCGAGCCGATTCCACACAACCACACGACAATGGCCCGCCGGAACTACTGTTTGCTGGACCCTGTGCCGGAACCGGCTGCGGACATCGCCGCTGAGCCGCAGTACCCGGGTCCCGCCTTCGACACGGCTAGGCAGAGCCATCTGCTGAAGCACAATGTTGCGATCAACGTCGTTCCCGACTCGGTCAAGATGTCGCTGATGGTGGAGAAGGACAATTTGAACGCTGACGCCAAGACCGTGGAGTATTCGATGTACATTCCTGCGCTTGATCTGCGCACAAAACAAGAGTAGCATTATGTAGCATTAGATTTAGATTAGATCGCGCGATTTTCTCTTGGCTCCGTCCTCGCTCTCTGCCTAATCTCCATCATCATCCCCACACGTGATTTTCGCCACAAGGGATTTATGGTATATTGCAGTCAAAGACACGCGGAAAAAAGTAACGACTTCGCACAATCAACCGAGCCTTCTCTCAGGACCATTGAACCGCGAAGTAACGCCTGCCACGAGATTCGCGAAACTCCGTCCAAACAAGATCAATCGCACGAGCCACAGCGCCCTCTACGTGAATTCACGAGCCCTTGTGAGTTCAAGCGCGAATCTGTGTGACAATCTTGGCGATCTTGACTCTGCGCGCCCCTGCTCGCCCGCCTGCGGCGTATCATTTTCATCATCACGTGCACCCCCGGACTCCCTTACAGGAAGCGCCTGCTATACCTTAGATCATAAACTTTTCTTGAGGCGTACATGACCCTCGACCGCCCTGTCCTAGGCGACGACAAGGGGAAAATCGGAAAACCGCGGAGTGGGCTAACCGTTTCTAAGAAATGGGTGCTTCCGCCGAGGCCGAAGCCCGGCCGCAAGCCTAAACGCCAAACCACTCAGAAAATGGCATCCGTGAAAAAAGAACCGAAGCCAGAGCCAGAGCCAGAACCAGAGCGCAAGCATGATCATGAAGACGGCGACACATGCGCGCTCTGCTCGCGAGAGGACTGTATGTGCGAAACAATTGGCCTGAAGCAGGAGCGGAAATCCTCACTGCCCTCGCTCGAGTCGATCCTGAACTCGGCAGACATCAAAATGGACGCCGTGCCGCTGAAACGGCCGCTGCTGAGCGCGCCCACGCCTCCGCAGTTCGACACGGCTCCTCATCTCAGCGCGCCGCCCGCGTTCGAGACTAAGTTCACGCGACTCAGCGATCTGCAGCCTTTGCAGCCGCTGCCCATGCTGGCGGCGCCGTCTCCATTAGAAGGTCTGAACCCGACGGACGGCTGCGGCTTCTGTACAGAGAACACGCCCTGCGCGTGCAGCGCCGAGACGTTTTCGCAGCCGCCGCTACCGCTGCCGCTGCCGCCGCCCAAGTTCCCGGAGTCGGACGAAGGGTGCTTGATCTGCCAGAAGGACGCACTGTCGATGCTGTTTTGCGTGAGCCTGAAGTCGTCGAAGCCGCTCGCGATGGAGGCCGTGTCGATTCCCTGCCACGTCGCCGTGCGCACGCTCAGAAAGCACCCGCGCTTCGCGGAGTGCGATCTCGGCTCGATCATCCGCCGCCTCGAGGTGCGGCAGCCGATATTCGGCGGCCAGACGCGGCAGGTCGGCGTGCAGAGCGTGAACCGCGCGCTGCAAGAACTAGAACATGAATGATAGATGATGACGACGTTACGAATTTATGATAAGTACATACTCCTCTAATGCCTAAAGTAGCCATGACTTTCGAATGCAGCCGCCTCTTTAGTGGCCTAAGGCCGCCGGGTCGGTCAGAAATATGACGTCGTTTTTCGCGACGTCGATCACCTGCTTCGTCGGCAGCGTCGGGTCCTCCTCGGTGAATATGCGGTGGATCGCGTCCTTCTTGGCCGCACCCGCGGCGTAGAACACAATGAGCTTCGCGAGGTGCAGAGCCGGCTTCGTCAGCGTGATGCGCGCCGGCGGCGGTTTCGGGCTGTCGTCGAGGCTCGCGACGAGCAGCCGGTTCTCGTCGAGCAGGCGGTGGCCCGGGAACAAAGAGCATGTGTGGCCATCGGGGCCCATGCCGAGGAGAGCGAGGTCGAGGCTCGGGTGCTCGCCGAGCGTCTGCTTCAGCCGCGCCTCGTAATCCTTCGCAAACTCCTCGTGGCTCGCGTTCTTCGCTAGCAGCTCGGCAGAGATCGGAAAGCCCTGTGGCTGCTCGTCCGCGGGCAGCTTATCGAGGATGTGCGACTTGAAGAGCCACCAGTTCGAGTCTGGGTGGTCTAGAGGCACAATGCGCTCGTCGACGAGCCACACGCGCCATTTAGACCACTTCACGGCCTCGTTGCCGAGCAGCGTCGCCGCGAGCGTCGGGCCTTGCGAGCCGCCACTGATGCCGATATCGAAGTGCTCCTTCGTGGCCAGCGCCTTGTTCTGGGCGTCGATGACAAGCTTGCCCAACTCGTTCTCGAGATCGGCCTTCTCCAGGGCCAGAATGCGCGCAGATCCCATTTTGCCTGGGGTATTTAGTAATGTCTAGTCCGCGAAATGGGTCGAGTCTTGAAATTTGGTACTAGGTTCTTTGTCTCACGTAGTTTCTAAGCGAGAGGCGAAATTCGGAGACCGGGTGGATAAGGACGTATGATATTATCGCTCGGCCCTGGGCCTCACGGCGGGGAGGGTTGCGTAGCCGAACAGCCAAAGGCTCCGAGCATGGCCGCGGCGAAAATGCAGTCTAAGCTGTCGTCAGTAACCTTGCGGGCTTGTGACTTGCGCATTCGCCGAGGAGCCCGCGTTGCCGTACTCAATCCTGAAAACCGGGTTCTGCTATTTGAGTACAACCACAAGAGCCAGGACGCTTTGCACGACAAGGGCAGCTACTTCACGATCCCCGGAGGCGGGCTCAAGGGCTCTGAATCGTTCAGAGCCTGTGCGGAACGCGAATTGGCTGAGGAAACCGGGATTGTCGCGCCATTGGGCCCGGAAATCGCGTCGCGCCAGGCGCCGATGCTGCTCCCGTCGGGCGAGTTTGTGCTCTCGACTGAGAAGTACTTCGCCATTCATATCGGCGCAAAAAAAGCCTTTGATACGTTGCGCTGGACGGCGCAAGAGCGGAGAAACATCGTGGCGATCCATTGGTCGAAGCCAGCCGATCTTGTGGGTCTGCGTAATTTCTGGCCGCGCTGTCTGCCAGATATCCTCGAGAAGGGCCCGCTCGACATCAAGTCTGAGCGCGAGCAGATCGGCGATCTTGTGGTTCACGTAGATTACTCGGATCGAACTGCAGATCGGTGAAGCGCAGATCGGTGAAGCGCAGATCGGTGAAGCGCAGATCGGTGAAGCGCCAGATCAGAGAAGGTCCGATAAGAAATTTAAGACTAGAACTAATTGTGCTCCTATCTTTAAACTGTCTGCATATCCAACACTGAACAGCTCTTATCTACCGCTATCAGCGTCGTCCCTTCCCTACCCGCTACAGAGAATCCTTTGATCTAGCCCTCGCAATGCCCACGCAGCCCGTCTTTGACGAGCATCAGAGCAGCGATGACGAGGGAGACGGTCTGCACGATTTCTCGTACACGGAAGAGAAGCAGATGATGAGCTTGCACAGCAAAATGGAGGCGCTCGATGTGAACAATCGGCACGAGCGCAAGGCGTCGACGTCGTCTAACCACTCGCGCGCGTCCCAGTTCCGCGATCTAGACGACTTGCCCCCCGTGCCGAAGGTCGACCCGAGCCACCATGAGCACAATTCGCCGTTCCGCAAGAGCGCCGAGTACGTAGTGAACCGGCGCAAGACCCTGGACAGCTACGACGCGCCGAACTTCGAGGAGATCCGCGAGCTGTCCGTAATGTACGGGCATGTCGCCGAGTGTCTCGACATGCGTGATAATTATATGAAGGTGAGTTTGCAGGACGACCGGCTGAACCCGAAAAACCAGAGCAATTGGCAGATCTACCCGCCGCCGCCGGAGCCCGAGTACGACCCGGTCACGAAGCATTTCATCATCAAGCCGAAAGGCGCGGAAACAACGCCCGAGACGATTGGCATGAAGTTCGAGATGAGCGATCTCGAGATCCCGGCCGCAAACCGGTACACGTTCAAAATGAACGACGACTGCGTGTACGACGTTTACGGGCCGACGTTAGCGAGCGAAGGGGACGACGCTGGCTGGGAGAAGATCAAGGAGGTGCCGACGTTGCGCGATTACTACCGGGACGTTGACAAAATGACGGCGATGAGCATCGATGGCCCGGCGAAGTCGTTTGCGTTCCGGCGGCTGCAGTACTTAGAGGCGCGCTGGAACCTGTACTTCTTGCTGAACCAGGACGACGAGCTCGCGCAGTCGAAGCGCGTGCGGCACCGCGACTTCTACAACGTGCGTAAAGTCGACACCCACGTCCACCACTCGGCGTGCATGACGCAGAAGCACCTGCTGCGGTTCATCAAGTCGAAGATGAAGAAGTCGCCGCACGAGGTCGTGATTTTCCGCGACGGCAAGCTGCTGACGCTCGCCAAAGTGTTCGAGTCGCTCGGGCTGACGGCGTACGATTTGAACATCGACACGCTCGACATGCACGCGCACTCCGGCGCGTTCCACCGCTTCGACAAGTTCAACCTCAAGTACAACCCGATCGGCGAGTCGCGGTTGCGCGAGATTTTCCTCAAAACGGATAACTTCATCAAGGGCCGCTACCTCGCCGAGATCACGCGCGAGGTGTTCAGCGACCTCGAGCAGAGCAAGTACCAGATGGCCGAGTACCGGATCTCGATCTACGGGCGCAGCATGACGGAGTGGTCGAAGCTCGCGGCGTGGGTTGTCGACAACAAGCTCGTGAGCGACAACGTGCGCTGGCTCATCCAGGTGCCGCGCCTCTACGACGTGTACAAGAAGTCGGGCATGGTCGAGAACTTCGCGCAGGTCGTCGACAACATCTTCCGGCCCCTGTTCGAGGTCACGAAGGACCCGCAGGTCGACCCGAAGCTGCATGTATTTCTGCAGCGCGTCGTGGGCTTCGACTCCGTAGACGACGAGTCGAAGGCCGACCGCCGCATGTACGCGAAGTTCCCGCCGCCGAACAAGTGGGACACCGAGCAGAACCCGCCGTACACGTACTACCTGTACTACCTGTTCGCGAACATCGCGTCGCTGAACCAGTTCCGCTGGCGTGTCGGCTTCAACACGTTTGTGCTGCGCCCGCACTGCGGCGAGGCCGGCGACCCCGAGCACCTCATCGCCGCGTTCTTGACGTCGCAGTCGATTTCGCACGGCATCACGCTGCGCAAGCTGCCGTTCGTCCAGTTCCTGTACTACCTCGACCAGGTCGGGCTCGCGATGTCGCCGATCTCGAACAACGCGCTGTTTTTGTCGTACGAGAAGAACCCGTTCGTGTCGTACTTCCGTAAGGGCCTGAACGTCAGCTTGAGTACGGACGATCCTTTACAGTTCTCGTTCACGCGCGAGCCGCTCATGGAGGAGTACAGCATCGCAATCCAGATCTACAAGCTGACGTCCGTCGACTCGCGCGAGCTCGCGCTGAACTCGGTGAAGCAGAGCGGATTCGAGCACGCGATCAAGAACCACTGGGGGTACGACATGCACACTGGCGAGGTCAATATCGAGAAGACAAACGTGCCGAAACCGCGCCTCGCGTATCGTGCCGAGACTCTGCAGCATGAGCGCAAGCTCGTCGAGACCTACGGGCGGAACTAGGCTTCGATTCAAGGAATTGAGAGGCATTTAGACACTAGAAGGAATCATGGGATGGTATGCGAAGCGTTTAATCGAGCTAAGTATGACACTATATATCACTATGACCAATGAAGAAAGTGGGTGCCATTGCTGAAAAGCGCCATACGACCCTGCCTGAGTGGCCAGAACTCAGCCTGATCTAGAGGCTAATTCCCCTCAACACTGCTTTGGTGCGCTACTGGAGCTGGAATAGTCGCTTCGCGATGATCCATTCTCGAACATTCGCTAACCCTCGCTAATATATATATACAGTCGTTCAGCGACCACACTCTTAATGACGCTCACGTATTTTGATATTTCTATTGGTAGCAAACCGGTTGGCCGCGTAGTCTTCAAGCTCTACGACGACGTGCCGAAGACGGCCGAGAACTTCCGCGCCTTGTGCACGGGCGAGAAGGGGACTGGCGTGGCCGGGATCCCGCTCACGTACAAGGGCTCGACGTTCCACCGCGTGATCCCGCAATTCATGATCCAAGGCGGCGACTTCACGAGCGAGACTCTTGGCCGCCCGCTCGGCACGGGCGGCGAGAGCATCTACGGCGAGAAGTTCGACGACGAGTCGTTCAAGCACAAGCACACGCGGCCGTTCCTGCTGAGCATGGCCAACAGCGGGCCGAACACGAACGGCTCGCAATTCTTCATCACGACGGCCCCGACGCCGCACCTCGACGGCAAGCACGTCGTGTTCGGCGAGGTGCTGTACGGCAAAGGCGTCGTGCGCGCCGTTGAGCACACGCCCACGGGAGACCAGGACAAGCCGCTGGAGCGTGTGGAGATCGCAGACTGCAACGTCGTTCCCGACGGCGATCTGTCTGAGTTCATGCGCGCAGGAACGCCGAACGCCGCGGAGGCCGTCGCGGCCGGCGATAAGTACGCGGACTACCCCGACGACGAGCCGAGTTTGCAGGCGGACGCGTTCGCTAACCAGGAAGAGCTGCTGTGCCGCGGCGTCGAAGTGGCCGGCGAGCTGAAGGCCGTGGGCGCGGCGCAGTTCAAGGCCGGCAACAAGCCGCTCGCGCTCGCCGAGTTCCGCAAGGCGCTGCGGTACGCCTACGAGTACGACGTCGACGAGGGCCATTCCCTGTTCAAGACGGTCGAGGCTCTGAAGATCAGTTTGTACTTGAATATTTCGCTGCTCGAAGTGCAGCTCGAGCACTTCGCCGAGGCCGAGAAGGACGCGTCCGCCGTGCTGCACAACATCCACGCCCAGGCCCCAGAGAAGGCGAAGGCCTACTTCCGGCGTGCGCAAGCTCGCCGCAACCTCAAGAACTTCGAGGGCGCGCAGGCGGACGTCGACGAGGCGTCGACGCTGGTGACGGACGCCGGCATCCAGCGCGAGAAGCAGCTGATCAAGTCGCTCATCGACCGCGATCTGAAGAAAAAGAAGGCGGCGTACTCGAAGTTCTTCGCGTAGGTTAAATCTGTATATACATCTGGCAACGTATTTGGTTCTGGCAACGTTCTGGCAACGGACTTTCTTCTGGCATCGTACTTTATTCTGGTAACGTACTTTATTCTGGCAACGGACTTTATTCTAGCAACTACTTTGTTCTGGCAACTACTTTGTTCTGGCAACTACTTTGTTCTAGCAACGCGTCGCGTCGATACTTAATTAGTTTGGGCAGCGCGAGCGTGAGGGTTACGACGCGCATGGTGACTGTGAAACCACTTACGGTCCACTGGCACCAGGACAGCTCGCCTCTCTACAGTGCGTGCTTCCAAAGAGGCGAGACGAGTCTTCCCGTGAACTGCAGTGCGCGTTTTGCCACTGCCGGCGGTGACAACAACGCGCGGCTTTGGCGGCTCAAAACGCCCGCAGACCCGGCAGACCCGCCCGAGGTTCTGTACTTAGCGACTCTTGCGAAGCACGAGGGCGCAGTAAACGTCGTGCGATTCAGTGAGCAGGGCACGCTGCTCGCCTCGGCTGGAGACGACGGCATTGTGTGTTTATGGGCGAAGGCGGGCAGCGGCGAGCCCGTGAAGCAATTCGGCGCGGAGTTCGACGATTTAGAGAGCTGGCGCGTCGTGAAGAAGTGTCGCAGTGCGAGCTTCGGCGAGATCTATGACCTGGCATGGTCGCCCTCGGGCCGGTTCCTGGCGGCGACGAGTATGGACAAGGTCGTGTCCATCATCGACACCGTTGAGGGAACCTGCATAAAGGCCCTGCGTGACCATAAGCACTACGTACAAGGTGTCGCTTGGGACCCGAAAAACGAGTTTTTGGCAACGCAGTCGAGCGACCAGACCGTGCTTGTGTACGCGATTAAGAACGACGCATTCGAGACGCCGGTGCGCATAGAGAAGCGCGAGGTCGAGGGGAAGACTTTGCAGTTCTATTCCGAGTCGTTCTCGTCCTTCTTCCGGCGGCTGTCCTTCAGCCCCGACGGCTCGTTTCTCGTCGTTCCCGCCGGACTCGTGAAGCACGAGGAGTCTTCCCTCAATGGCGTCTACATCTACGTGCGCGGCGACTGGAAGACGGCAAGGGCGGTCCTGCCGCTGCCGAAGGAGAGCCTTGCCGTGAAGTTCAACCCGCTTGCTCTGCAGCTGCGCCATACGTCCCCGGCGCCGTACATGAAGCTGCCATACCGGTTCATGTTTGCCGTGGCCACGCTCACCGGGGTATTTGTGTACGACACAGAACAGCTGCAGCCCCTAGGAATGGCGGCTAACCTCCACTACTCGTCAATCACCGACTTGGCCTGGTCGCCGGACGGCCGCACGCTGCTAATCACCTCGGTCGATGGGTTCTGTTCCTGCATACAGCTCGATAAAGACGACCTTGGGCCCGTCTACGAGGGCAAGCTCGATGTCAAGGTCGAGGCGCCGAGCACCGTCACGAATGTCGTGCCTCTTGTGGAGACGACGCCGAAAATCAACACACTCATGGTGCGTAAGAAGGTGAAAGAAGAGCCTTCCCCCGAGAAGCCCGACTCAGCGACAACAGCATAGATTAAGGCGCCGCTTGGTGACCTCGAGTTAGTCGCAGCGGCCTACAGTCAGTCGAATCTAATTGTATTATGCTTATCTATTCAGTCTCTGCTAATTGTCTCGTGCGGATCCGCGCCTGCGCAAGCATCTTTTCGCGCTGCTGTTTTCTATGGAGCTCGCGCTGCGCACGGTCTTCTACCCAGTTGTCCGGCTTCGGCTGCTCGGACTGAGCGACAATCTCCTCGTCGCTCGGCTGAGATTTCGGGATCCCGCCTTTCTGCTTTGCCAGCAAACGCATCGTCGTGGCCTCGACGCTGCGCGTTTTTTCCAGGTCTTTGCGGATCGCTTCGCGGTCGACATTGGGCACAATCACCGCTACAAGGCTGACATGGTCTTCTGTGACCTCTCGTGGCGCCGACGCCTTCGCTGATTCAGAGGGCTTGCTACCGAAAAAATAGCTGGCGACGAAGATGGTTGCGGCTACACCGCCTAAAAACAGCGCCGTTGAGGTATCAGGCATTAAACGCTCGTAATTATACCAACTATGCCAAGGGAGTTCTAGGGCGCGTACCCTGCTGCTGTATACGATCGAGGAAGACGGACAATGGCTGGACGAGCTTATCACGAGTCTATTTAAATCAAAAGAAAAGCGTTGGCACATGGAAAGCATTATTGGTACTGAATCCAATGGAATGTAAGAACAAATACGAAGCCTAATAATCTTGTAAGTACTCTGCATAATCGACACTTCAGAGGGCCGCTCTCAATATTATGCTAATCCGTCTCGCATCAGCAACAGAACGGTGAATTCCTGTAATTATGACGTCTTCATTTGGGCGTATGCAGTTACTCCGGTCCCCGTGACCTTACACGTTTCCAACGTCGAGCCAACGCGAGCAGAATATTCGACCGAACTCCAAACGCTCGGCACGCGCACCTCCTACCAATGATCTCTAACGTACTGCTATATCACTAATAAAATTTCTGCTGAGAATGTGCACCCACTGGCGCATACTAATGACGCATGCGGGGTCGCCAGCGCCCCTACCCCTCAGGCCATTTTATATAAGGCGCGATAGCCGCTTAGAGATTATCCGACTCCGGTACACACTAATAAATCACTCAACATGGTCAAAATCGTAGCGAATCTCCCGACATTCCCAAACGGCGGCAAACAATTCGTCGAATGGGCCGCTCGCAAGGGTCACGAGATCATCGACCCGTCTAGCGTCAAGTCTTTGGCCGAGTTCACGAAATTGACGGACGGGGCCGAGATCATTGCCGGCAGCGTGCCGCCTAAGGCCGTCGGTGGCTGGACGGACGAATTCGTCGCCGCTATCCCGCCCAGCGTGAAGGCGATCTGCAGCCTCGGCGCTGGCTACGACAACATGGGCCGCGTCGAGCGGTTCGGCGCCCGCAGCATCCAGGTCTCGAACACGCCCGAGGGCGTGGTCCAGGCGACTGCCGACACGGGCGTCTACCTCATTCTCGGTGCGCTCCGCAACTTCGGCCGCCTGGCTGAGAGCCTGCGCGAGGGCAAGTGGCTCACTGGCGTCCCCTTGGCCTCCGAGTACGACGGCAAGACTCTGGGGATTCTAGGGCTCGGCGGCATTGGCGCCGTCGTGCGCGACAAGGTGAAGGCGGCCTTCGACTTCGAGAAGATCCAGTACCACAACCGCCGGCGCGTGGCGCCGGAGACAGAGAAGGACACGCAGTACGTGAGCTTCGACGAATTGATCGCGACGAGCGACGTCTTGCTGACCGTCATCCCGCACACGCCGGCGACGCACCACATAATCAGCCGCGACGTCCTCTCGAAGACGAAGAAGGGCGTATTTATCGTGAACATTGGCCGCGGGCCGCTCATTGACGAGGCCGCGCTCGCCGACGCTCTCGAGTCGGGCCAGGTCGGCGGCGTCGGCCTCGACGTGTTCGAGGAGGAGCCCGTAATCAACAAGAAGCTCTTGGAGCAGAAGAACACCTTGCTGCTGCCGCACGTAGGCACGCACACTCAGGAGGCGCGCGCGAAGATGGTCAAAGAACTCATCGCGAACATCGAAAGCGTGGTTGACACGGGCAAGGTGATTTCGCTCGTCCCGGAGTTGCGCTAGACGAGTCGCTCAGTGTACGTAGACCATATAAGCTTACTCTCTAGTGCATATGCCGTGTCGGCCGCACCCTCCCGGCATTGGTTACGGCCAGGCACTCTAAAACTGACAGATTGCATTGCGAAGGCCAGATTGCATTGCGGAGGACCAGGTGCATTGCGGAAAATGCAGCCACGTGAACTTAATCAATGAGGTATGCATGTGCAGATCTATTAACATACCCCTGAGCCTCGACGCAGCACGCCTGCTGACTCCCCCGTCTATGGAACTGGGCGATAGGATGCCGTAAATTTGAGCTCACCGTACATAACGCGACCTGCCAACCGTCCTCCGCTTCCCAGTCACCTTAGTGTCAGGGTTTTTCTATAAATCATCGTGCGTGTCTCGCATGAGCAAAATGTTTCAGTTTTGTTAGAGAATGGCTGAATGAGGTGTGCCAGACGGTCGGAAACAATATTATTTAGGAATAACAAATATTATATTCATGCAGGGTCTTCTCAGGGCCAGGAATTCCTGGAGGCCGAATTTACCCTAGCACTCGCTAATTTTTCCCTTTTCACTGATACTAGTCCTCTATTCACTGCGCCAGCCTACGTCCGTGGATGTGCGGAGGGGAAGAGAGCGACGAGAATAAGTTTGTCTCGTTCTAACCACTAGCCGATACTGGGGCCTAACTAGAGTCGACTACAGCGAAGGAGAGAACATGTAATTTTTTTCGTATCCAAAAATTATAATAATTATAGACCTCAAACAATATTTCGTAGTGCAAGCCCAGGCTGGTATACTTAAGAATCTCGAGGAGCAGCAGATTCGTCAACATTCTTCTCATGCTCTAAATTTGTACAATTAACTCACAAGAGCCGGACCACTACCTAATAGCCGCGTACTCGAAAACTGAATAGCACACATTTCTCGGAGACGAGAACTCGAGCTTCGTCGCAGCAATGTCCCGCACATCCGACATTCTGCCATTCAAATACGCGATCGCTTAACGTCATTATTGCTTACAAGCTTTCATCTTTCTTCTAGTGACAATTCGAGTGGATCAGTGAAGGCACGGCCCGAATTGACTTCGTTGCTGGAGTAGATTATTTGCGATAACTGATGTATCTTCTTGCCGCTCATCAAGATCAATGCTAAAAGGCCGGCGGAAATTGTGCATTCCTCTGAGCAGAGGCCCCAGCGAGTACTATAAGCCCGCCAATGACTAGGTTACCGGCGAATTAATGCGTCTTGCGTTCAGCTTTATTCGCACTGGAACTCCGTACATTTGTTCGGCGAGTGCTGACCTCTAGGGCTAGGCCAGGGCAACTCGATCCTGATACAAGCTGGGATGGGGTGGGGGATAAACGTAGCCCCACTGACCATGTCTGATGTTTCACTCGTGCGCAATGGCATGCACGCGAAGGCTCAACCTGTGACAACAAAGATCCCATTAGTTTTCTTAGTTACGTGACCCTGGTAAATTCTTACCCTCGTATTACCAGAGAATCTAAACGCCTAGATTATTAGCGCGACAAACTCTAAATCTTAATTTTAAAACTCTATTTGTCGTTTGCGAAGTCTGTGAAAAAAAATCGAGCGGATTCAGGGAGGCGAGATTTCAGACTGATAGATTTCACTACAGAGAGTGGTTGCAGATTTCTCACAGAGTCTGGAATTAGAGTTGAGCACAAGGGAACGGCGAAGATCTGCTCAGGGCCTTTCGAAAGCGCAAAGGCCAGCAACTTTAGCATTGTTAACGGAAATCACAGCAAAGTTTCTTCTTCGCGTTTACGGCGCAGTTAACTTCCACGACGGTATTACTCCGCCTTGATTACGCCCGCTGGCCATCTGGTGAAGCCCGCGACAATCCCATTAGCTTGGGATATGAAATGTCTTCGTCTGAGTTCCTGGACGATATACACAATTCAGATGACGAGCAGAAGTGGAGTTTCTCTCAGATCTCCTCATCTCGCCGCGCCACTCAGGCCCAAAACAGCAATCATATTGAACCACAAACGGCAAATACTTCGTTACCGGGGGCAAGCAGGCATAGACAACAGCCATCGTATGTGCCACCTATATACCATCACGAGAGAACCTTTGGCGATGAAGACTTCCCGCATGCACAGCTGCATCGCCGCGATCAGAGCCGAAGCGATCAGTACTTTTTGCAGTCACCTCACGACACTTCGAACCTCGATCATTTTTACATGCTCGACGTAAGACCATCGACCGCTCCTATAGGCTCCCGGCATTCTCGGTCGGGTAGTGTACAGAAATTGCCGCACTATAAAAGTACTAAGGGAAAATCCCGCTCACAATCTATCTCACTGTTCACAATGTCACCCTTAGTTGGAGACATTGGTGGAGGTGGAGATGGAGCAGTTAGTATTGCTAGAGGTGTCGGCAGCGGCAGCGGCGGCGCTCCAGGCCCGATGACATGGCAGCACGAAGACCAGGAATCATATCGAGAGCAGGAGCCAAAATCACGAAAGCGCAAATCAACGCGACAGCGAGACAATGTGACTATGATAGAGCCGTCTAATCCTATGTCATACTACCCAGAGCGATCACACGGGATGGGTCTTGGTATCGAAATGCCTGCTCAGCCTAGTGACCCAATCCTCAAAAGCCCCGAGTGGTTTGACAGTGCTCAAGCGCACCCCAGTGGTCTAAGCCTGTTCCCTCAACAACCGCTTCCAATACCGCCGTCGTCCAGTCAGCATCCGCCTAGCCACCCGCGGTCGCAGCCATTGAACCAACTGCCTTCGATTCATCAGTTGCCAAGCCTCCAAGCATCGTCGCGCTACTACGCACCGCCAGCTCCAGGCGGAGAATATGAGGGGACTGGCCATGCAGACTCGCCTTTGGGGTCGACGACTGGTGCGAGTGCTGCCGGCCCCTCTTTTAATTTTGAACCGCAGGCGAGCGGATACGCAACAGGAGCTTCACCAGCTATTGGACGACGCCCGCTGGAAAGTAGTGACGCTTCATTAGTTCCACAACTGCAAGGTTTGACTCCGCAAATGCTTGGCTCGTGGACTCCAACAGTGAGGTCGCTCCCGTTCCAGGCAGAGCCAGGAGTCATAGACAAGGTGGCAACACCTTACGTTCCTTACTACCAGATCATCGAGCAAGAGCGGCAGCAGCAGCAGCAGCAGCAGAAACATCGAAAGAGACAGCAAGAACAGCCTAACACACCAATACACCAGGATCCGTCCTGGCAGATGCAATGGGATGCAAACCTACATCATCGATCGAGAACTGCACCAAGCAAGGATTCGAAACTCGTTGAAGATAGGCCATACCCGTACTGGAATACACCGGTCCCATACCATCAGTACACCCAGCCGGCTAAACCAGACAATGTCCCGCATGCGTCGCCTTCTTCTGGGCACAGATCCTCGAGGAATTCCCGGAGGAATCCAATGGGTGCTGCTCCTAATTATCCATTGTCCGGTTCTAAGTTAGACCTACCACCGATGAATCCATCCTCTGAGCTGATTCCCCAAGTTTCTGGTAGTGGTGCACTTGATGCTGAAAATGACCAGATAATGAACGTGCCGAGCGATAATTACGATCCAGCAGCAAGGTCTTTAGACTGGTCCCCCGAGGCCGTCACGGAGCTCGTTAAACTTCTAGACCCTGCAGAAAAGCACAAATGGAAATTCATCAGTGACAATCTATCAGAGCGACAAAAGAAGAGAATCCCGTTGCGAACATGCAAGCAAAAGTTTGAGGCGCTTTTTGGTGAGGCCGAGACGTCTTCAGTGCTGCAATCCTCGCTGTTCTATGTAGCGTATCGCTCAGGATGGGACACAATTAGGACCGTGCGCACTGCTGAAGAGCAAGATGCCGAGGAGAGCGAAAAGCAAGAGAGCTCGAAAGCGAAGGCGTCGGCTTCAGGGTCACACCAAAAGCCGGCGTCTGCAGGACCGTCAGCAAATCCCTTGTCTGATAAACCGCGGCCCTCGCTTTCTGATGATTCAGAGCTGCAGAAAATGGAGTCAATGCTATATGAGCAAAGCCTTGCTGAAAGCAAGACAAAAAGACAGCAGCAGCAGCAGCAGCAGCAACAACACCAACACCAACACCAAGTGCCATTACAACAACAAGAAGAACGTCAAGAAGAAGGGCAACATCCACTGCAGCAGCAGTCAATACCGCAGCAGCAGTCACCGCAGTCACAACAGCAACCACCATTACAGGAGCGATCGAGTCGCCGGCATAGCTATGGATTGGCTATGCAACCGTATGCATCAACCGATCAACAGCCGACTCTATCAGTAGCTCGTGACAGCCCCCATCATAACTTTGATGCAGGCTCGGTCGTTCGTGAGGCGCCGCCTGTTGGCACGACTCCCACAGACTTGCTGATTGCGGCTGCTGCTCAACAGGACACGCTTGAGGAGTTGAACAAGAGCTCCGAATAGCTATTTGCGCGAAACCAATCGCCTGAGGACTTCAACTCGGATAGTTGAAGCCACGTGCTTGTATTAACTGCTTTGTACTAATACTTATTTTGGTCAATTAGATCGTTCCCGTCGAACTGTGAGCTTCAGTGATGCAGAAAATACTGACGCATCTTTGATCCGGACTTGATTCTCAGCTCAGACCCCTTTCGTCGATGTTTCATCAGTTACATACGCGATGCTTGGCACATGCCCGCCCATTGTTTTTGCCCCGCACCTGCGGCGGGTGTCTGAAGCTCGAAATTTCACTTCCTACATAGGGCTTGGGCTACTCCGTGTCCCGGACCAAATTAGACTGCGTGTTTACACAGAGGGTGAGGGCTCTACGTGGACCAAATATACCCGCAACACAAAAAAAGGTTGTGACAAAGCTTATTCACATCTCTTGATCTGACCAGCAAAAGACCACGTTACTAACGCGAAAATGTGTGGGATCTTTGGCTATATCAATTATCTCGTGCCTAAGACGAAGCAAGAGATCGTCGACACGTTGCTCGAGGGCCTCCAGCGCCAGGAGTACCGTGGCTACGACAGTGCGGGCTTGACAATCGACGGGGATCACGGCGAGCAGCTTGTTTTCCGCGAGGTCGGCAAGGTCAACGCCCTCCGCACGCTCGTGAACGAGTCGAAACTGTTCGACAAGACGGCCGAGGAGGACTGCCACTCGGGCATTGCGCACACGCGTTGGGCGACGCACGGCGCGCCCAAGACCGAGAACTGCCACCCGCAGTCGAGCGATCCAACGAACGAGTTCCTCGTCGTCCACAACGGCATCATCACGAACTACAAGGAGCTGAAGCAGTTTTTGCTGTCGCGTGGCGAGACCTTCGTCAGCGACACGGACACGGAGTGCATTGCGAAGCTGTTTAGGTACCTGTACCTCGAGAACAACCGCCAGGGCGGCCACCTCGACTTCACGCAGCTCGCGAAACTCGCGCTCCGCGAGCTCGAGGGCGCGTACGGCCTGCTCGTCAAGTCGAAGCACTTCCCGGCCGAGGTCATTGCGACGCGCAAAGGCTCGCCGCTGCTCATTGGCGTGAAGACGGACCGCAACCTGAAGGTCGACTTTGTTGACGTCGAGTTCCAGGACCCTGCTTCTGCGATCTCGGCGGCCGAGTCCGGCGCGCTGAACTACTTGGAGGACCAGCGCGGCCGCGAGGACCTGCGGCACTCGCAGTCGCGCGCGTTCCTCGCTGACGGCCCCGTCCCCACGGAGTTTTTCGTGGCCAGCGACCCGGCGGCCGTCGTGAAGTACACGAAGAAGGTGCTGTTCCTTGAGGACGACGACATCGCGCACATCTACGACGGCGAGCTGCACATCCACCGCGCCACGCACACGACAGGTGAGTCGACGATTCGACAGATCCAGACCTTGGAGATGGAGCTCGCGCAGATCATGAAGGGCAAGTTCGACCACTTCATGCTGAAGGAGATCTACGAGCAGCCGGACTCGGTTGTGAACACGATGCGCGGCCGCGTCGACTTCGAGAACTTCAACGTGAAGCTCGGCGGGCTGCGGTCGCTGCTCACGACGATCCGGCGGTGCCGCCGCCTAATCATGATTGCGTGCGGCACGTCGTACCACTCGTGCCTCGCGACGCGCCAGATCTTCGAGGAGCTCACGGAGATCCCCGTCAGCGTCGAGCTTGCGTCGGACTTCCTCGACCGCCGGTCGCCCGTGTTCCGCGACGACACGTGCGTGTTTGTGTCGCAGAGCGGCGAGACGGCCGACTCGATCCTGGCGCTGAAGTACTGCAACGACCGCGGCGCGCTGACCGTCGGCATTGTGAACTCCGTCGGCTCGACGATCTCGCGCATGACGCACTGCGGTGTGCACATCAACGCGGGGCCGGAGATCGGCGTCGCGTCGACGAAGGCCTACACGTCGCAGTTCGTCGCGCTCGTGATGATGGCGCTGTCGCTCTCTGACGACAGCATTCATAAGATGGAGCGGCGCCGCCAGATCATCGACGGGCTCGGCCAGCTGAGCACGCAGATCCACCGCGTGCTCGCGCTGAACGACAAGATCCGCGAGATGTGCGACAGCGTGCTCGCGAACCAGAAGAGTCTGCTGCTGCTCGGGCGCGGGTTCCAGCACGCGACGGCGCTCGAGGGCGCGCTCAAGATCAAGGAGATCTCGTACATGCATTCCGAGGGCGTGCTGGCCGGCGAGCTGAAGCACGGCGTGCTCGCGCTCGTCGACGAGAACCTGCCAATGATCGTGCTCGCGACGCGCGACTCGCTGTTCCCGAAGGTCATGTCTGCGATCAACCAGGTCGTCGCGCGCAGCGGCAACCCGATCATCATCTGCAACGAGGGCGACGCCGACCGCTTCGACCCGAAGTACCGCACGCTCGAGGTGCCGGCCACCGTCGACTGCCTGCAAGGCGTGCTCAACGTCATCCCGCTGCAGCTCATGAGCTACTGGCTCGCCGTCAAAAAGGGCGTCGACGTCGACTTCCCGAGAAACCTCGCGAAGAGCGTCACCGTTGAGTAGCCGTATTTGGTCTTAATCACATTTCACTTAGTTTCGTAGCCTACTTAGTCCATTCAAGACGCGCCAGTTAAATAATACATTAGTTCGGAGCGCTGATCATCTCCAGCTTTTTGTTGCGCCCGCCCGCATAAATACAGTCCTTCCAGTCCACGCAGTAGAGGTCGCGCTCCTCCACAAGCGTGTCCTGCCGCTCAATAGTGTACATGGCGCGGTCGGCGCGGCAGTCCCACAGCTTGATCGTGCCGTCGTGCGACGCCGACGCAAACTGGTATGCATTCAGCGGGTTCGCCGATAAGGACACGACGAAGTTCTTGTGACCCGCCAGCTGCTTGATACTCGCGTGCGTGCCCGAGCGCGGGTCGACAAGCGCGATGTGGCGCGCCGACGACCCGCACGCAATGAGGCCCGTCGGCTCGCCGAGCGCGAGCACGGAAAGCAGCGAGAACCCCGTCGTTTTCGTGTCGACGCACTGCGCCGTCACCAAATCCCATGTCCGCAGCGTGTGGTCCTCGCTCACGGAGTACACGACGTCGGCGCTCTCTATCGGATGAGCAACCACGCCCGTGACCGCCGCCGTGTGTCCACGCAGCGTCGCCAAAGACGTCTTTGTGCGGCCAGCCTTCGCCGCGTTTTCAGCAATTCGTCGTCGCTTCATACTGGCCTGCTGGTTCGACGACTGCACGTCGGCTATCGCCGGCAGCTCCTTGACGTGCGACGTCCAAACGCGCAGCGTGCTGTCCTGACTACCACTCACAAACCGATGGTTCTTGAGCACGGCTACGGACGTGACTGGCGCCGTGTGGCCCTTCAAAATCCCGGAAAGCTCTTTGCCCTCGGTGTTCCAAATATGCAGATTCCGGTCGCGGCTGCCCGACACAAGCTTCGTTCGCGAGAGCCATTTCGTCGCAAGCACCGCGCCGCGGTGGCCCTCGAATTGGTGCTTCACCGTGCCGCTGTGGTCCCAAATGCGCACCACGCCGTCGTAGGACCCCGTAGCGACTTCGTTTTCGTGCGCATGCACGCTCGCGACCCAGTCGTCGTGCTCGAAACTGGCCATAAACGTCGGCGGCAGAATCGCACGCACGTACTCCAGCGTCACAATTGACTCGGCCGACATGCCATTCTGCGTGAGGTACGAATCGAGCGTCGTTCGCAGCAGCTTTCCATCAACGAGGAAGTCGAACGGGATCGGCTCGGTGGTTTGCAGGAGCTGGTTCACGACTTCAGAAAGGCCATACCGTTTCAGAGTCACAGGAACACTGATTGGGGCCTCATCAACTTTCAACGAGTCGTCGCGAGTGATCAATTTCACACGAACGCTCATTGTCAGTGAAAAAAAATATTTACCTATGGGTAGGGAAGCGTTAGGATAGAGAGAGACGACGGCCGGTTTTACGAAGGATCGCCGGTGGTATAGTGGTATTTGGGGGACAGCAGGGTGTTGAAAAGTACTGGAACCAAATTGGATGCAATCTTTTTTCGCAGGACTCGTTTTCAAGAGTGGTTTCTAGAGTGGTTCGGCCTGTCTTTAACTGTGATACCACATAAGGCTGGGGTAAGTAACCAGTTGCCTCTGTGGCCAAGTTGGTAAGGCGCAGCACTAGTAATGCTGAGATCATCGGTTCGAATCCGATCGGAGGCACTCTTTTTAATTCCACTCGTCGTAAACTCCTTAGCATGCCGGCTTTCGCGTATGCTCAAAAGACCTGCATGATCTGAACTAGATTATTTTTTAAACACATTGTAAAGAGAGGCTGCCGTGCGCTCGACGCATCCTCACTAATGCCCTACTGGGCTCAAATAAAATCCCATGCCGCGCGAATACGGTCGCGACTCGGAAACTCGACACATCCGAACCCTAAAAAAACATCACATTTTCACAGCTTATAAAAAATCAGCCTGGATTTCCTAAATTCCGGATAATATGAGTGGTAGTTTGGTGACGCGCGAGCAATTGCTCAACCTCGCCGAAAAGGGCCGCATTCTCGTGACTCTGAAGGAGCGGCTTGTTTACGACGTCACGGATTTCCTCGAGGATCATCCTGGCGGTGGCGATCTCATCGCTGACCTCAAGAACCAGGACATCACGCTCGTCATGAACGACCCCGAGCTGCACCAGCACAGCGAGTCTGCGTACGTTGTGATGCAGGAGTACCTGATCGGCCAGCTGCCGAAGATGTTCAGCTGCCTCGGCGCGTGCCTCAACGATACGCCTGACGTCGAATTGACGGCGCGCGAGATGCGCGCGTCGGCCGACGTCGCCGCAGAGGGCCTCGAGCTCAGCGATGACCACGAGAAGATGCTCTACGACGCGCTGCACGAAGTGACGGACCCGGACGCCGACTACGCCGAGAACAAGTTCATCGACCTCAACAAGCCGATGCTCATGCAGGTGCTACGCTCGAACTGGACGAAGGAGTTCTATCTGGAGCAGGTGCACAAGCCGCGCCACTACAAGCACGGCTCGGCGCCGCTGTTCGGCAACTTCCTCGAGCCGATCAGCCTCACGCCGTGGTGGCTCGTGCCGCTCGTGTGGGTGCCGTTCAACATCGCCGTGCAGAGCGTGTCTGTGCGGCACTTCTCGCATTGGTACGTGCACCCGCTGCTCTACGTGTTCGGCCTCTGTTTGTGGACGTTGGTCGAGTACATCATGCACCGGTGCCTTTTCCACCTCGACGAGAAGCTGCCCGACCACAAGATCGCATTTTTCTTCCACTTCCTCATGCACGGCGTGCACCACTACCTGCCGATGGACCGCATGCGGCTCGTGATGCCGCCGGCGCTCATGATCGTGCTGTGCACGCCGCTCTACCACCTGTGCCACTTCGTGTTCCGCGAGTACTACATCTCGCTGTCGATCTTCACGGGCGCGCACATGGGCTACGTGATCTACGACCTCTGCCACTACTTCATGCACCATAAGAAGATGCCGAGCTTCATGAAGGTGAGCAAGGTCTGGCACCTTGACCATCACTACAAGGACTACCAGCGCGGGTTCGGCGTGACGTCGCCATTCTGGGACCACGTGTTTGGCACGACCTACGTCGACACCTCGCGGCTTTGAGCAAATGTACCAATGATCTGTTACGAACTAGCAATACCTTCAATGTTTATAAATATCAGTACCGATTGTGAGCGCGAGCTCTGTATTCCGGCTGCTTTGTGTCTCCTGAACTCTGTTTCCTGAAGTCTGTATCCTGTTCTGTATCGCTTCTGTATCGCTGATACAAAACTATTCTGTATCCCTGTTACGAAACTATTACACCTAGTGTTTAAAGAAAATCAGCACCAAGTATGGAGCGAGCATCTAGTGAGTTCTGAATCCGGCCGCATCTCTGTGACTCTGTTTCCCTGTATCTGTGTCCCTGAATTCAGCAAATTTCGAAGGGCCTGTGGTATCTTCAAGGCAGCACGTTTAGCGCGCAACGCCCAGTCAGAACATACAGCCCCAGACTCAGCATTAAACAATTGCGATCATTTGTAACTAGGACCGTGACGTAGTTTTGTAAAGCCCGTATTCATCAGGGGCTGCTGCGTTGGGACAGCGGTGCGGTGAAGGGTGGGGTGGGCGCGCATGATGTAATCGCAATTACTCGAATTGCTCTGGCAAGCATTGTCGCTCAGCGTTCTTTGCGTCACGTGCACCGTCTCGCGCGGCGCCGATCACGAACAAATAGATCCGCGAGCCGGCGCGCAAAAGCGGGCCGTTTCAGTCGCCGCATACATTGAGTTGCGCCTGCGCTCGTTCAGCCGCGGAGCTCACTCCGATCTAAGCTGGCTTTACCCTATGATAGGGTTCTGCAACGAGAAATTCCGGGGTTGCGCCACGAAACTCGCATGGGCGGTGCTATCGTAATCCACTAGAGGGTTCTTCTAGGCGCTAGTATATATAAGAGAGACTTCAGGAGATCCTGACTACACAGAATTTCTACCTACTTCTAATGAGCACGACTGACAATATTTGGGAATACGATAAGCAGCATCCGGAAGGTGCGAACACTTTTAAAGGTGATACCGACTTCAAACCGTGCGAAGCCGACTTGCCGGTCAATAGGCAACGCAGTTTGTCGAATACCTCGCACAAGAGCGAGCGCAGCAATCCAATGGTGTCACTGACGCCTGAGGATATCGGCGAGAGCCCCGATAAGGTGCTGCAGCGGCGCCGGTCGAGCGTGAGCTCGCAGAGCAGCCGCGGCCGCGGACGAAGGGCCACGGGCTCGTTCGGCCAGTCCGACACAATTAAGCCGCTCACCTCGTTCACTGCTGAGGAAAAGCACAGCATTCTTAATGCAACAAGTAATCCCTTGAGTTAAGAGATTGTATATAGCTTATATTTACAACCAGAAACGTTGGCTAGGCAGGCGTCCTACCGGTGCTCGCCCCTAGGCGAAGGGCGCCCGAACCCATCATCGCCATATGAGCACTTCGAGCTTTCGGAAGGTCGACATCGACAGGCTGGACCCGGACAGTGCGGTCAACCAACTCCCAGAGACCGTGGAGAGCGGACTGACTGCGCAGGATGTGCAGAGCATCACGCGCGAGGTCAAGTCGCAGCTCGCCGGCGGCCACAGCTCGGAGGCGCTGCAAACGATCTTAGAAAACCCGCCGTACGGCAGCGACGAGGCGGCAAAGGAGGCCGCTTTGGACGCCGTTCTGCAGGTGCTCGCGACGGTGCGTGTGTCAGAAATTGACGACACGGTGAATGCGCTGACGCCGGGCCAGCAGGTCGTGCTGGTGAAGTACCTCTTCAAGGCCAGCGGATCGAGTAAGGGGAAGGCGCACGGAACGGCCCTGCTCAGCTGGATGGAGCGGACGTTCGCCATTGCCGGCCAGGGCGCCATCATGAAGTACATGACTGATCGCCGCACGGTTTAAAGGCCGCGATCCGGGTCGCGAAGACTGGACGAATAAAAATTAAAGTACATAAGTATCGATTCATCGCACGCAAACACGGCTAAGACTTTGGAGAACTCGCCTGAACGCGATGTTTAGATGAGGTGGTTTGACAGGTGGTGTTATTCTCACAACCCATGAAGCGCGGCCGAGAGAGCGATGGCCCCGTTGTGGCGCCAAAGCGAGCCAAGGAGAGCAATGAGGAACCAGAGAAGCCTGTGGTCTCTAAGGAGGCCAAAGATCTGGGCCTAGAGGCCAAGGATCCTGCTGAGGAGGATGGGCCGGATGAGGAGACGGAGGAGACGGAGGAGACGAAGGACGCAGCTGGAGAGGACTCTAAGGATGCGAAGGAAGAGGAGAAGGGAGACACAGAATCCAAGAAAGTAGAGGGGTCAGAGGAGGAATCGAAACTAGAGGAGTCCGAACTAGAGAAGTCGAAAGAGGAGTCTAAAGAGAAGTCCACAGAGGAGTCCAAACCAGAGTCCAAACCAGATGAACCGAAACTAAAGGAATCGAAACTAGAAGCTAAAAAGGAGGAGCCAGAGAATACGAGAGACGCAGAGGTTCAGACCGAAAAAAGCGCGGCCAAAGATGTTTCCAAACCATCTGAAAGCAAGATATCAGACGAATCAAAGGCGAAGAAACCAGAAGACAAAGAGTCCAAACCCGCCGGCTTCTCCTCCTTCAGCAAAGGCTTCGGCTCTTTCGGGAGTTTTGGCAAGTTTTCAGCAACAACAAAGTCGGCAACAAACCCGTGGTCGGAGTCGTCGAAATCGAACCCGTGGGCCGAGTCGACGAAATCGAGTCCAGCAGAGTCGGCGAAACCGAATCCGTGGGCCGAATCACCGTCCAAACCAAATCCGTTCGCGCAAAGGAGTGAGCCTGCGGAGGAGGACATCAACAAGGAAGGGGCCAGTGAAGACGTCTACGCACAGGTGAAGCTCGAGAAGCAGGACGTCAAGACCGGCGAGGAGGACGAGGACACGGTGTTCCAGTGCCGCGTGCGGCTCTACGTCATTGACCTCACCAGCAAAGACAAGGCCTGGAAAGAACGCGGCGTCGGCACTCTGAAGCTTAATTTGAGAGACAAGGCGAAGTACCGGCTCGTGCTTAGAGCCGACAGTGTGCTCAAAGTAATACTGAACCTGCCACTCGTGCCTAAGATGCAGGTGGTCAAAGGATTCGAGAGCTCCTTGCACAC
Organism: Starmerella roubikii; assembly: GCA_030584945.1. Taxonomy (NCBI): domain Eukaryota; kingdom Fungi; phylum Ascomycota; class Dipodascomycetes; order Dipodascales; family Trichomonascaceae; genus Starmerella; species Starmerella roubikii. The sequence goes on along the minus strand of JAJMCC010000009.1, from coordinate 139,542 downwards.
AGACAAGTTCGTGCGAATCGCTGGTTTAGAGGATGGCAAGGCTCACCAGTTTGCCCTGCGGTGCGCCTCTGAAGCCGTGCGTGACGAGCTCTACGACGCGGTGGACGACGCTATACAGGAATAATAAATATGTACAAAAATGCCTAGACTTATGCGTTTTCGAAAACGAGCGTCACGACCGAGCTCCCCGCCTGCCCGCCGAAATGGAACTGTGGGTACACGATCTCGTCTGCCAGCGGCAGGCCGATCAGCTTCACGAGCTCTGCTTTTGTGAAATTGCAGCTCGTGATCATGAACATCCCGCCGCGCTTGATCATGGGCAGAACTTTCGTCACGTACTTGCCTTTGGCCTCGCGGTCCTCGCTCAACGCAATCGCGTCCAGCGTTCCCTTGTCCAAAACGAGATCGAACGGTGGCGTCAGCGGCTCGTCGTTCAACAGATCGTGGTGCTCGAAGTCGGCCTCGATTTCGCGGGCCGCAGCGACATTTCTCGCGAACTTGACCGACGGCTCAGAGTAGTCTACACCCAGAAAATACCCGGGCACGTCGTTTTCACGCAGCGCAAACAGGAGATGGCCGTTGCCGGTGCCGAGATCAAGCACGCGGCTTTTTTCACTAACAATGCCGTTTTCGGATATATAGTCGACCATGCGATCCTCGGCGCCGCTATCGTCGAACCAGCATTCCCCTGTGTCCTGCGGATTTTCCTCGAAATTGTCGATCTCGCGCCGATAGAAATCGTCCCAATACGCCTTGGTTCCTAGCTTCGAGGGCTCAAGATCCATTTTATTTATTTTTTTTGGACTAAGGGTAGATAAGCAGGCAGTGACGTCTATAGGAAGTTCAGCAGTTTTCTAATCGATCTTATTGTCAATTTAAATAGAGTCCGCGTAATAGTCCTGCATGCCCACATTTTTTGTCGAACGAGTTTGCCGTAGGAACGTCGATACACTGAGTGACACCCTCCGCAAACTCGTGATATAGCTATAGAAATTGAACTAAGCTAGAGCCTACGATCAGGTCATACAGCTAGCCGAGAGATCAGAGAGATCATGACCCAAGCCTCCTCACGACTGAGATTAGCGATACTTTCACCCACGTGGGGTCCGGCCTTACCCACGCTGCGCGTTAGACACTGCGTCTTCATCGCCTAATTCGAATTCGAATCAGTAGCGTTGAATTTATTCGATGGGAGCCGAAAACGTACTTGTCGAGTTCAACGCGTTGCTAGTCACGGGAACTGCTGCCTTATACGGCGCATTTCACGCACTGCCTCAACAACTGAGCATTAGCATCGCATGGTATGCGGTGATCCCCGTCGCCTTGCTGTACAGTTATATGCTCGCAGGGTTCTCGACAGATGGTAGTATACAGCTCCCCGAAAAGGACGCGGGCTGCACGCCGTGTTTATTAAGACGCGCTGTGCGCGCACTCAAGCCTGCATTCGTTCGCAGCCATGTGGAGAGCCTCTCCACGGTCCGGAGCTGCACCATTGCATTAATCTGCACATTCACTACCCAATTCATCGCACTGGCCTACTTCACTCAGGCCTACAAGTACCTGTGCGCCATACTACCAGAAGTCAGCCACCTGTTCTTCCTCCAAGTCCTCGTCGCCATGATCGCCTGGGCCTGCTACGGCATTTCTGTATGCGTTCTCGAGCTCGAAGTCATCGAGCTCTACCGCCAAAAAGCCCTCATAGATGCTGTTTAAAAACAGAGCCCATTAGATAAATTGTAATTTTCATTCCCTCCATCGCTAGTACCGTGACACCATTTGATAATTTGCTGGCCACAGCTATCAATCCGGATACCAATTCTGTGACACAACTGTGACCATGAATATGGTGACCAATTCTGTGACCAATTCTGTGCGACCGCCAGCGACCGCCAGCACTGAACAGTGGCCATTTCAATACTGTCTCAAAGCGCGCGTATTACGGCGATCGTATGGCCGAGGACGCTCGCTCATTTTGGAGGCTTCTTGAGGCCGTTCTGGTCGCGTGTCGTCTTTTCTTCGCTTTGTCGGATTGATGGCTGCAGCCCCGCGACGCTGGATCAAATCGAACCGCGACGCATCCTGACGCTGCCGCGTGAGCGAGAATCGCCCGCCAAGTCCGCCTCCGAGCCTTCGTGGTTTCCAAAACGGCTGTTTGCGTGCTCGCTCAAAGTCGAGCAAAACCCGGTGGCCCTGCCAAAATGTCGACCCACAGGTCTTTTGTATAGCCGAAATGACGGCATTTGGTGCCTCGTATGCGATAAAAGCGTAGCCATGAAGTATGCGCACTGAGCGGATCGCGCCGTACTGAGAAAACTCGCCGCGAATTTCACGTTCGGAAACATTGTAGCCTAATCTGCCCAGAAATAGCGTACATTCGGGGTCGCCCATAATTTTTGGATCATTAAAGGGATGGTATGCGGCTAGCTGGCGCGCCTGGTCAGCTTTATGGGCGGCTCGTTTCTCTTTACGCTTCGCGATCTGATCCTGCAGTTTCGTGGGCGTAGGGACGTACGGTTTTGGGGGCTCGGAGATTCGTATTGTTGAAACGCCACTAAAAGAGTTTGGGGGGCGCGACTCATCTTTCGGTGGCAGCCATTGAGGGGCTTTCTCGAGATTCAGCAGCATGAACCTGATCAGGGTTACAGAAATAAATCTGACCATTGTCTATGTCTATGCGTGAGATTGTGTCTAATCATGAGAGTCGTTGTGCGAGTCCGAATCGTATTTGAAGATGAGTGTATCTAGATGTATCCAATTTAAACAAAAATAAAGCAAGCAGAAGCCAAAGCCAAGAGAGTGGCCGCCAAGGGCGCAGTCCAGCGGCTCGCCGAGTTCGCTAAAACAGGAGCCAGTGAACTGCTAGCAGCCTCAATTGAAGGAGCCACGGTCTCAGCTACCACCGACGGGGACGCACTCAAAGTGCAGGGGCAGTCGGTGATTGTTATCACCGTAGGCTCGGTGACCGTGTACGTCTGACCATTCGTGGAAAACACGGTGGGCTCCGAGCAAGATGTAGTGAACACGTCAACAACCGTGTAGTCAACGGTTGCCGTGGCCGCATGAGCCTGCGTGCTCTGCGCAAGCGTTTTGTTTGCATACGCCGAGCCGGTTGCCGCAGAGAAGCCCTTTGTGGCACTGAGGCCGGTCCCATGCCGCTTGCCCGAGGCAGTAGCGGAGAACGGCAACGCGCTTGCGCTCGCACTCCCCGAGGCCAATGTCGTGCTGCTAGCTAAACAGCTCGAGTTTAACAATGTGAAGTCCAGAGTGAAGGCGGTTGACGAGTAAGAAGGTGCCGAGGTTGCGCGAGGAATTCCAGTGCTGATGACCTCGACATCGGATCCGCCGTCGTAGTTCGCCTGAGCAATACCGACCTGGCCGCCCTCGAGATCGAACACGACGTAGAAATCGCGCATGAACGAGTCGCCCAAGATGTAGTCGATCGCCTCGGTCGTCTCCATCGTCGCCAAGATGCACTGCTTCTTGCCGTCTTTGTAAACTAGATCGCCATTGCTGTCTGTGAGGTTATCGAGCAAGGATCTCGGGGACATCTCGAGCTTAACGCCCATGAAATCGAGCTCGAAGCTATCGAAGGCGAAGTCCTCAGAGCAGTCGCCCGAGTAATACCCGTTCGCCACAGTGGTGTAGTTCATGGCATCGGCCATGGTCTCAATAATGACCGGCGGCAAGGTGGAGTAGCTGGTGCCCGTGTCGAGGAGCAGCGGGATTCCCGTCTCGATGAGCCCGCAAACATTGTCGCCCGTTTTTACGCTGATCCGGTTCAGCATGATCCGGAAATCAATGAGTTCCGGGTAGATGTAAACTTGCAGCATCGGGAGCAGAGCAAGCGTGCCGGAGTATTTCGCGTGGTCCACGCCGCCAAAGAGAATCTGACCATATGTGCTGTTGACCTCGTTCAAAAACACAGAATAGGAGATCCGGTCGATCAGGCCCTGAGACTTCATCTTCACGGGCAGATTCGGGTATTGGTAGCCACTGAGAGTTCCATTGTCGTTAAAGATGACGGAGTCCTCGTTGGTCGTGAACCCGATGCCGAACACGCTCTCGCTCGAGTTTGCGGTGTCGGCAATAGCGAACTCGGCATCCTGCACTGTTTCACCATCGCTGAAGCCAACGTCATCGGTGACGTAGTAGCCAAAGGCGCCGGTTGTGTCCAAATAAGAGATGTCGAATGGAATGCTCAGATTCTTCAAAGTTGTAGAGTTCTCGTAATAGAAGATGAACCCGTCGCAATCGAAGTCCGGAGTCCCACAGTACGGATTCGACGGAGCCATGAGCCAGAGGTCGCTGCTGCCCGTGTCGATCGTGGCGGTTGCGAACTGCTTCTCGCTGCCCATATAGAGAGTGGCCTGGTAATTGTAGAACCCATTCGCCAGCTGCTCAGGGATGTCATCAGTGGAGCGTCTTGCCAAATTGCTTTCGAAGGCAGCTGCAGCGAGCCGATCGGCGCGCCCTATAGGCGACCCTGAGCGGGCATGCTGAATGTCTACGCTCACTGTTCCAGCTTGCACCAAGGCAGTCGATGCGAGCGTAACCAGAAGCATGATTTTCTAAAAAGAGCGGATGTTCAGTGGGAATGCTTTACCGGTTGTGAGGACCCAGGAGTCATTGGCGTGCGCGTCCACTGAGCGCGGTAACAGGGCCAGGGTGAGACGCGTCCGAAGCTGCATGGTAATTACGTGCATGATCTATGATTATACGTCGCGCCGCCTCGCGGCGTCCAGGAATTGGGCGAGCTCCTCTTTGTTTATAGTGTAATTGTGTTCTTTAGCCGGGAATCTGTGCTGCCGCACGTCGCTAGCGTATTCTTTGATAGCAGAAGTCGCGTACTCGAGCAAATTGGCGTATTTTTTCACGAATTTCGGCTGGAAAGTGTCGAAGCACCCAAGCATGTCCAGCTGGACGAGCACTTGACCGTGCGTGTGCGGACCAGCGCCGATGCCGATCACGGGGATGTTCACTTGCCGGCTGATTTCTTCGCCGACCTTCGCCGGCACGCCTTCGAGCAGCAGCATTGCGGCACCGGCCTTCTCGAGGGCGATGGCATCCTCGCAAACGGAGAGCGCTTGCTGCGCCGTGCGGCCCTGGACTTTGAACCCGCCGAATTTTATGTCTCTTTGCGGCGTGAGGCCTATATGCGGCATGGTCATGATGCCGTACGAGCTCAGCCTTTCGACGGTGGGTACGAGCTCGAGCCCGCCCTCGAATTTCACGCACTCAGCGCGGCCTTCCTTGATCATGCGAATGGCCGAGTCGAGCGCCTGGTCGGGCCCGCGCTCGTAGGATCCGAAAGGCAGATCCGCGACCAAGAACGTGCGTTGTGAGCCGCGCCGCAGAGCCCGGCAATGGTAGATCATGTCGTTCAGCGTGATTTCGCTCGTTGTCGAGTGGCCCATCGCGACCATCGCCAGCGAATCACCGCAGAGGGTAATGTCGACGCCGCCCAAGTCGGCGAGTTTAGCAGAGATGCTGTCGGAAGCAGTCAAGGCCACAATTGGCTCGCCAATATCCTTTTTATGATACAGGTCCGGGATCGTCACTTTCGGCGTATCCGTAGCCACTGCATGGCTCAAGCGCGTGTTACGCAAAGCAATGCGGTTCAGGTTCCGCACCAACGTGCTCGCGGCTCCTGCGTTCAGCATCTCGACCGTTCACCGGATTTTTTTTTTTTCAGCCGGGTGAGTCCTTACCTCCGAGGTGCGGAGAACCCCAACCGGTGTACAGATTGGCTGAACGGTAACGGCTACGACGGGTCGTGTTGAGTAAATTCTATCGATGTGATCTATGCAATGCTAAACAATGGAAATTAAAACAGGTTTGCAAACTCAAGCACGGCCCAGTCACCGTACGGCTTGATGCTCCAGTCGATCTTGCACTTGCCGTCGGAGGCTTTTATGAACCCGCGCGACTGCTCCACGAGGTTCGCCACGCGCCGCTCCCTGTACGGCCCCGCTTTGCCCGCCATCAGCTCTGAGGCAGGAAGGCAGTTGTTTGGTGCCTGCAAGAGCTTCTGCAGCGCCTCGAGCTGTTCCCAAGAGCAGGTGAACTTCGCGCCATTCAGCTTGCACGCCGCCATGGACCAGCCACGGTGGAAACTGAAGTGCTTGCCGTATCTCTCATTGGACTCCGCCAGCGGAGCTACATACTCCTTCAGTGCCGCAGGAGGCTCGCGGACGAGCGCCGGGTCCTGCGAGCACAGGCACAGTTGGCTGCTCAAGGGCTCAACATTGAGCTCGTACGGCTCCGCCTGGATCCTGTGAGCCGCGTCGTTGCGCTCCTCATCACTGTGCTCCTCATCACTGAGCTCCTCATCACTGAGCTCCTCATCCTTTCGCTCGTCCGCCTTTGCGCCCAAAATGTCCACGGACCTGCGTGCGTCGTCCCTCATTTTATTAAGCCGCTCGATCTCGCCGAGCAGCTGCATCGAGTTCGCCAGCTCGTGGCTCGTGAGGATGTTGAATGCAACCAGGGTCGCGCCGACTGGCGGGATCCCGCGTCCGAGGGGCTTCGGGAAATGGCAGCGCATGAGCTCGGCGTAGAACTCTTTGGACATGAAGTCCATGGAGTCGTGGTTTCGGATATCGCGTGCGAAGCTCACAGCGCTCGACACCGCCAAAATCGTCTCTTCCGGGATCGGCTGCAAAATGCGCCGGTTGCGCTCGATGTCGCCCGCGTCCTCACCGAGCAGAATCCTGCCGACCTCGCCGATCTCCTCGACGTCTTCGGGCTCGGTCGTGCCGACGCCGTGCTCGAGCAGGAGCCGGTAGATGTCGACGTAGAAGCGGTACCCAAACCGGCTGAGCGCGCGCTTCATGAACATCGCATGCAGCTCGTCCTGGTGCTCGGACGCGACGCCGAGCTGCAGAATTGTGAAGCTGCGCCACGCCGCGTCGAACCGCATGATGGTCGATGTGTACTGCTGCTCGATTTCGGCGACGAGCGAGTCCACAAGCTCCTGCCACTTCGTGCGCGACCACAGCCCATTCGCCGTCTCGGCGAAGAACTGGCGCAGGATCTTGATCGTGCCGTTCGCGAGCACGGGCTCCTGCGCCGACACGAGCGCGAACCGCGCCCATGTACGGCCGGGGACGACGTCGCCGAGAAAGTGCGCGATGCGCACGACGGCGTCGAGGTCGTTGACGCCCTGCTTTGAGTACTTCGCCCGTTTCGAGTGGACGACGACCTCGAAGGCGAGGTCCATGACCTCCTTGCTGCAGGTGACCGCCATGAGCAGCCAAAGCGTCACCGTTTCGAGAAACTCGCGCGGCGTTTGCTCGTCGCTCACGGGATAGTCGCGAACGACGGCCTCGCAGTGCTTCACGAGCCCGTCCGCGGCCTTCCCGATGACGCCGAACCACGGCTTGTTTTTGTCGGCCTCGGCGCCCTGCGCGGCGGCCTCTTCGACGACGACGAGGTAGGCGAGCGACAGCTTGAATGCAGGCGCGAGGTCCGTCGCAGCGAGCTCGAGCAACGAGGTCGTGATGCGGTCGCTGAGCTGCGGCGTGAGCACGACTTGCTCGAAGGTCTTGAACGCGACTTCGTGCGCTTTGAGGAAGTCGTTGCCGTAGACGCCGAGAGACGCGAGCGCGGCGGAGCGCTGTTTCGTGCGGAACATGAAGTTGCGTAGCAGCAGGACCGCGCGCTCGACTGCTCGCTGCGCGTCGAGCGTGTCAAATGCAGCCGCGAGCTCGCCGTTCAGCTCCGTGCATTGCGCCGTGACGGCGCCTTGAAACGTCTGCAGAAGCTGCACGCCGAAGTCTTTGGCCGACGCAAGCTGCGGTGTGCTTTCTGTGATCGAGGTCAGGTTGTGCATGTGTTTGCCTGTCCACTCGCGCTGCGTGCCGCCATAGAAGTCAATAACGCTCTGCATGAGTGAGTTTTTAACCTCCTCTGTATTCTGGTTTCTCCTGGCACGGTGTCCGTGCTCTCGTTCGCGCGAATTTAAGTCTTCATCCCAAAAGAACAGGTTGTTGAATGTGCTCATTCTGGTATCAGACGGAAGGAGGGTAGGAAACCGTACGGCTGGGGTACGTCTCGAGGTTATCGCGCCATGGGTTATTTAATGATGCGCGCTGTGATTATTCAGTCATTCGGCGAAATATTTCGGCGAATGACTCGCGTGCGTGACTCAATATCCAGTCATACAACAGACTCTAAATATCTGGTATTTAGGCGATTTACATTAAAAACCCGCTATTAAACGGTGCTTTGTGTAGGCGTGTGCCTTTTTTAAACTGCACACCGCTTCTTAGGCATCCCCGCCGACCATTTCGGGTGCAGAATCGGCACAGCTGTGCTCACAGACGAGCCGAACGCAATCAATTGGTTGCACATTCGTCGATCTGCTTAGGTTCCATCAGATGTCGTCACTTAATACATACAGAGTACTAAATACGTCATTGCTTCGCACTACGGCACCACTCAGGCAAGCAGGGGCTCGCTTTCAAGCCCGGAGCGTGTTGACCCGCTCGGATACTTGCAAATGATGTACCAGGCATGGATCAGGCCGGGCACGAACCCGAGAACGCAGAGGGCGAAGTTAATGAGGAAGTCTGCCGTGAAGAAGCCGCGGCGCAAACCGACGGCCACGAACGGCAGGAAAATGGAAATGAGAATCAGAACGAAGTCCGAGCAATTGTTTCGGTCTGGCATCTTAGAGCAATGGCAAACCCTGGTTTACGCCACACAATATATAAAAAGTAACGCCACAAAGGATCGCCATGTGATATCGGTGATCACCGTGCTCCGCGGAGGTTGTTGGTTCTGCTTCGCTGCGAACGTGCCCCGTGCCCGATCAGATGGCCTTCCCTTCCTAGTTTAGCTGCTGTACCTAATTTTTTTGGAATTTTTCACTCTAATTTGCCCTTCTCTACTGCTTTTTTTCACAAAATTCTATTGTGTTCCGCTCTTTCGAAGTTCTTTAATTGTATTCTAACTGGAGCAGATCTGCGCCATTTTTGTGCTTTTCGACTATGCCACTTTAAAGCTCGGCACTTGCCCGTTGCGCCACCACAGCTCGCGCATAAATACAGCACCGCTGTCCCCGCCCACCGCGCTTATTAGCCGCTGCTCCAGTTTCCAGAATAGCTTACGTGGTAAATGTATAGCCGGCAGCCACAAAAATAGAGCGCATGCAGACCACCCTCCTAGCATAGATCGATCTAATCGCTACATATATCTTTTTTCGTGTATCCAATACTTCCGTTATATGCGATCTTGCACATGCATCCGGGCTCCCCCTGACGTCTCCTCGGAGCACGAGGTTAGGTCGTATGGTCCTGATAGGCACTCTATTGCTTATCTTTCATTGGGCAGAGATAATAAAATCGACGCGCGTGGCTGAGTCATCTAAACGAGACGAAGGGTACCAGTGAGTCAGCGCCCGATTGCGGCTAGCGCGGTCGCTGCCTTCGATAGCCGAGACTAATGTGAATACTCGAGATTTCTAGCGAGGCAGAGTCCAATACTCCCAAATTTAGGCTATGTTTGATCATTTTTCATCCGCGTTTCTTGTACACAGCCGCTAACGCTTACACTTCCGTCGGATATGCCGCTGATTTTTTTCCAGACCTTACCCGGATATATTGATATATACGGGGCAAGAGACCCCTAAACCATGATAAATGACCCCCAATCAGTCTTATATAACTATCGTTTGCCTTATCAAAGTTCAGCAAGATCAGCGAACCCGCTAGTAAATCCCCCTACAAACAAACCCACCGCCAAAAAAAATTTGATAATGGAAGCTCTTGTTCCCCCCTCGAACACAGCTACCCTCGAGAAGTATCTCGCTCTCGAGCAGGGCCCAAAGGTCATCGCTGAGTACGTCTGGATCGACTCGCACCTCGAGATGCGCTCGAAGGCGAAGACCTTGTCGGCGCCGCCGAAATCGGTCGCCGATCTGCCGATCTGGAACTTTGATGGCTCGTCGACGGGCCAGGCCCCGGGCGACAACTCGGACGTGCTGCTGAAGCCCGTTGCCATTTTCAAGGACCCGACCCGCGGCGGCGACAACATCATCGTGCTCGCGGAGTGCCTGAACAACGACGGCACGGCGAACAAGTTCAACTTCCGCGAGCCCTGCGCGAAGCTCATGGAGCACTACAAGAGCGAGGAGACCTGGTTCGGCATCGAGCAGGAGTACACGCTGCTCGACCAGTTCGGCCACATCTACGGCTGGCCGAAGGGCGGCTTCCCGGCGCCGCAGGGACCGTACTACTGCGGTGTGGGCAGCGGCAAGGTGAACTGCCGCGACATCGTCGAGGCGCACTACCGTGCCTGCCTCTACGCGGGCATCAACATCTCGGGCGTCAACGCCGAGGTCATGCCGTCGCAGTGGGAGTTCCAGGTCGGTCCTTGCGAGGGCATCAGCATGGGCGACCACCTGACGATCGCGCGCTATCTGCTGCACCGTGTCGGCGAGGACTTCGGCGTGCACGTCACGTTCCACCCGAAGCCGCTGAAGGGCGACTGGAACGGCGCGGGCTGCCACACAAACGTGTCGACGAAGGAGATGCGTGAGGACGGCGGCCTCAAGGTCATCGAGAAGACGCTCGAGAAGTTCGGCCCGCGCCACGCCGAGCACATCCTCACCTACGGCGAGGACAACGCCGAGCGTTTGACCGGCCGCCACGAGACGGCGTCGATGGAGAAGTTCAGCTACGGCGTTGCGAACCGCGGCGCGTCAATCCGCATCCCGCGCGGCGTTGCCCTCGACGGCAAGGGCTACTTCGAGGACCGCCGCCCGGCCTCTAATATCGACCCGTACCTGGTCACCGGTATGATCATGGAGACGATGCTCGGCAAGATCTCGGGCGTCGACATGTTCCAGAGCTTCAAGGCGACCAAAGAGTAAGATACTTCGGCACATAAGTCATTAGAACCACTCTTGCGACAGTAGTCTGTTTGCGCGCTGCACACATTGCGAGGCACACATGCTCTGCTAAGTGTTTCCCGATGCTCTGACTCGATGCAAATTCGCCGTGAAACGCCGGCAAGGTCTGGTTTTACACCTTAGGTTCAGTAAATACATATCATTCATATCAACAACGGATAGATTTTTTGCTCATACTTTCCCGTATTACACGCTCGTCCTTTACGTACTCTCGTTCTTCACGCTCAACCACTAGCCAGATCCACTAGATTCCGTCCGTGTAGGTTCGGGTAACCATGAGACTTTTCAGCGAGTATTTCGCCACACCCGCCCGGGTGGTGGGAAGGGCGACGGGTCTTTTCGGTATAAAGGGTCTCAACTCGCCAAAGGGACTCACGCGGTTTGCGCAGGACTCGCTGGCCCGCGCGCAGACGCTGGCGAGCGACTTACAAGCCCGCCCCGACCGGCGGCCTGGCGCCCTCGAGATCAGAAAACTTGACGAACTGAGTGACACTCTGTGCCGAGTCGTGGACATGGCCGCGTTTTTGAGGATCGCTCACCCGAGCAGCGAGATGGCCGACGCCGCGCAGCAGTCGCACGAGCTGCTTTTCGGGTTCATGAACGAGCTGAACACGAGCCGCGCTCTGTTCAGGCTCGTGGAGCAAGCTCTCGCGAACCCGGCGCTCGAGGGTGAGGCGAGGCGAGTCGGAGAGATTCTGCTGCATGACTTCTTGAAGTCTGGCATGCAGTACGAGACGGATCCAACCCGGCAGAGCAAGTTCGTGAATCTGTCGAACAACATCTCTATTCAGGGCCAGTACTTCTTAATGGGCTGTGGCGTGCCGCCCGAGAAGGACCTTTTTTTGAAACCCCACGAGCTGTTGGGCGTGTCCCCCGTCCTTCTTGCGCGGCTAGCCATCCCGTCAACGGGCTCGCTCATGAAGGGCTGTGAAATCCGGATCCCCGGCGACCAGCCGCATTTGGCGGAGCATGTGTTGTCCACGGCAACGAGCTCGGAAACCCGCAAGAAAGTGTGGCACCATCTGCGGTCCGCGAGCAAAAACCAGGTGGAGAAGCTCGATCTGCTGCTGCAGGACCGGCAAGAGCTCGCCGGCGTGGCCGGGTTCAGCAACTACGCGGACTACGAGCTCAGCGACAAAATGCTGCGCAATTCACACAACGTGGACCAATTCCTCTCGGGGCTCGCGCACTCGGTCAAGCCCCATGTCAAAAACGAGATTTCTCAGCTCAGCGGCGGCGCAGTCGTCGCGCCCTGGGACTACTCGTACTATCTTGCGAAGCGGCGCAATCAGATGCGAGGCCTCGCTGCGGCTTTGACGCCGCCGACCTTCGAGCTGCCGGCCGTTTTCGACGCGCTCGCCCAGCTTGTGCACGAGCTGTATAGCCTCCGGCTGGAACCGGGGGAAGTGCGCAGTGGGGAAGTGTGGGCGCCCGAGGTCCGCCGCATGGACGTTTTCGACGACAATACGGGCGAGAAAATCGGCATGATCTACCTCGACTTACTGAGCAGGCCGGGGAAGCAGCCGAATCCCGCGCATTACACGATCCAGTGCTCGCGCCTGCAGGCGGACGGCGAACGCCAGCTGCCGATCATCGCGCTCGTGTGCGACTTTGTCGGCGGCGCGCCGCAGAAGCTGCAGTTCCACGACGTCGAGACGCTGTTCCACGAGATGGGCCACGCGATCCACTCGATGATCGGCCGTACCGAGCTGCACAACGTCAGCGGCACGCGCTGTGCGACGGATTTCGTCGAGCTGCCGTCAATTCTGTTCGAGAAGTTCGCGTCGCACCCGGCCGTGCTGCACATGATGCGGCCCGGGCTGGACACGACGAAATTCTTGAACAAGCAGACAAAAATCGACCAGGCCTCGAAATACTGGGAGGTCTGGCACCAGCTGTGTCTCAGCTTTCTCGATCAGGCCTTGCACACAAACACGTACCACGAGTTCGGCAACAGCAGCCAGGCCGTGGCGAACGAAATCACTCGCCGCTACACTCTGTCCCCGCAGGAGGACATGCAGTCGCAGTATACGCAGCAGTTCGCCCATTTCGGCCACCTCGTCGCCTACGGAGCGACGTACTACTCGTACCTGTTTGACCGGTGTTTGGCGGCGGTCGCGTGGGACATGCTGTTCCGCGACAGAGCGAACTGGAGCAGTGGCGGGCACCGCTTCCGCGATGAGGTGCTGCGTTGGGGCGGCGCGCGCGATCCGCACGAGTGTATCGAGGGGCTGTTTGGCAAAGAGCTGAACGTGAAGGAGGTCGCCGCTGCGCTGGCTCTTAATTGAAGCCCCAGTTTCAGATAGAGGCAAGCACAGTCTAGACGTGACCAAGATATTCTTTAGGTTATAAAGATAATTAGAAGTTTTACTGGGTGATACGCATGACCTGCCAGACACGGATGACGTTGTCCGTATAGCCAGCGTAGAGAATCTGTCCATCCGGCGACCAGGTGAGCGAGATCGGGGTCGGCTCCTTGCCAGAGACGGCCTCAAGGTGAACCTCCTCCTGGAGCTGACGCTCACGGAGGTCGTAGATCTTGATGCCCGAGGCAGTGGCCGCGGCGATCCAGAAGCGGCTCGGCGAGAACGCCAAGTCGAAGACCTCGTCGCTGCCGGACAGAGTGTACGAGTAGCTGACGGACTCGATGTTCCAGATGATGATGTCACCCTCCTTGCCAGCCGAGGCGCAGAGCGATCCATCCGGAGCGAGAGCCGACGTGTTGATGTAGTTCTGGTGACCAATGAAGTCAGCAGCCAACGAGCTGTTCGTGACATCCCAAGCCTGTAATAATGGTTAGTATTGTTCGTTTGTTTGTTAATGGACGGATCAGAGATCTTGGTGGAAAAAAGTTTTCTCATAGATGCACTCAGAAGTAGCAAATATATTAACATCACCTCCAATCCAAAAGGGGTACTTACCTTCACGAGCTTGTCGTGACCAACCGAGATGACCTTCGGGGACTCATCCGGGGTGAAGTGGGCCGAAGAGACCCAGTCCTGGTGGCCCTGCTGACCGCTGAAGCAGAGGAGCTCGCGGCCGAGGACATCCCAGATGCGCACAGTCCGGTCACGGCTGGCAGACGCAATGAGGTTGTTGTCGGCAGAGATGTTGCACGAGAGAACATCGCCGGTGTGGCCCACGAAACGGGTCGACGAGCCGTCGGCCAAAGACCAAAGGCGCATAGACCTGTCCCACGAGGCAGAAAGAACGTACTCACCATCGGGGGAGACGGCGACGTCCTCAACAATGTGGCTGTGGCCGTGCAGCGAGCGCTGGGCGAAGCCCGCAGACTCGCTGTCGAGCGTCAAGCGCCAAACAATGACGGTCTTGTCGCGCGAGCCGGACACCAAAACGTCCGGGTTCTGGTTAGAAGTGGCCAACGAGGTCACCCAACCGTTGTGGCCCTCAAGGGAGCCGCGGAGCTGCAAAGTCTCAACAGAAGCCATTGTTGTTCAAATTTGTGAAAATGGTAGTGAAAAATTCCGAATCGAACCCTGAAAAATCGATACCCCACGTAACCATCCGGGTACTCATTTGTGAGTGTGATTGGTAAGCTAGGGCTCCCGTGCTGGTACACTGCGAGGAGCCTGGCTCAGGCTGGTAGGCTGGCTCAGGCAGCCTGGCTCAGGCAGGTAGGCAGCCAAAAACAAAGCCATGCGCCGTGATAGAACAGAATCTATTGACGCGATCCAGGAAAATCGAAATGTTTGAGGCGTTGGCACACGCTCAGAAAGGCACTGGAATTCATATACGTCTTTGAAAATTTATTGAACACTTAGCACGATATATACACCGGTAAAATATCCGTTCATACAAGACGGCCTCCTATTGATTACTCTGTCTCTTTATCGCTTCGTAAATTAGCGCCTCCTTGTCCCTGCCAAAGGATGACGCCTGTGTGGATATATATAGCGGCTGCAATTGCGTGTGAGAAGCCTCGTGCAGGAGCTTCACCTCATTTCTCAGCCCGCTGTTGACCTCCTCGACGAGTTTGTTGTAGTCCTCGAGCGCCGCGTGGAAATTCGCCTGCTTCTCCTCTTTGTTCCCTGGAAGTTTGCCGTCGGCGATAGCCGCGGCCACGGCTGAGCCCCGACTCAAGATACTGGTGATTTTCTCGTCCAGAGCACACAGACTTTGCAGCCGGGCCTCGGCTGTGAGCTCCTCTTCCATGGCTCCGAATGTAGCGCAGTGCGTCACGTCTTACCTAATAGCGCACGCTCTTGGATGGACCAGTTCGCCGTGCTTCGGCAGAAAGCCCGTGAGGCAGAAGCCGAGAACGACAGAGCAGTGGCCTCTTTGTTGCACCCTGAAGCTTCTAGTGCAGCAGTGCATCCTGACAATGTGTGGGACGTGCCCTTGTATGAAACCGCGCAGCGCGGCGCACGCGAGACTAAAGCAGGCGGCACCGACGATGAGCGGTCGTATTACAATGCGGTTTCGAGCCCGCTCAAACGCGGAGAAAATGCCCTCGTAGACCACTTAGAACGCAAGTCTGAGAAGGCGAAGCGCGCACGCTTGCAAAAAGAAGACAATGTCGAAGGTGTGGCCATCTCGCATCGAAATGCCGCATTCAATGCCAGACTGGGAAGATAGATTCGCTCGCAAACCGCGTGCGATCGCGGCGAGCTGCCAAAAATAAGGCCCTCGATACATTACTGCCTGAGGACCTTGCCCCAATCATCCGGGCATGCGAGCACATGCTCGCGAGGGAGACTTGCCGGCGCAAACTGTACATTCCATTATCCTATTCGCATCGAGATACCTTCAGCCACCGAGCGTTTAAAAGCTTGGCAGTGTTTTGCTATCATGTGCAAACGCCGAGTCCGTAACGGTCATGCGACCACGGCCCAGCCCTACATACATACTACATACATATCCAGAACCTCGTTACTCCGAAGACAACTACCACGCTTCTGCGAAATGCGCACACCGCGAGTAATCATCATCCGCCACGGCGAGACCGAGTGGTCGAAAAAGGGCTTCTACACAAGCACGACTGATCTTCCCCTCATCAAGGAAGGCGCCGAGATGGTCGCTGCAGACGGCCGCATCGGCGTCGGCGAGGGCCGGCTCGTAGATCCGCGGTACGTTCGCCACATATTCTGCTCACCGCGGCTGCGCGCCAAGCAGACGATGGACCTTTTCCTGCACGACAAGAAGTGGGAAATCCCGCCCCACCGCATCACGATCGACGACCGCGCGCGCGAGTGGACGTACGGCGACTATGAGGGCAAGACAACGGCGCAGATCAACAACGACCGGAGCACGAAGGGGTTGAGGACGCCCTTCAAGATCTCGCGCGACGGCTGCGAGGGCGGCGAGTCTCCGGAGGACGTGACGGCAAGGCTCGACAGCTTGATCGCCGATATCCGCAAGATCCACTCCGAGGCCATGGAGATGGAGGACGATTGCAACGACATCATTGTTTTCGCGCACGGCCACAGCCTGCGCATGTTCGTGCTGCGCTGGCTCGGGATTCCGCTGAACAACTACATTCCCATGCTTATGCCCGCCGGCGGCCTCGGTGTGCTCACCTACGAGCACCAGAACCTTAACGAGCCGGCTTTCGAAGTGGGGTTCCACTTGAGCAGCTTCGAGCACCAGCAAAATACTTAAGGGAGGTCTGCGAACCGAACAGGTCCCGACCAACTTGGAGTGCCGCTATGGCTTCGACTTGCGCGCTAACATGTACGGTTAGTGTGCTGAGGAGCAAATAATAATAATTGATAGAAGTTGATAGAAGTAAGAATAACATCCAGAAGCAATAACGCCAGAAGCGAGAAGTTTACCGAAGTTCGGATATGTATATGATAACTGCAGCGCGGTTAACTAATCTTAGATGCCGAGCTCCCTCAGAATTTTGTGCTGCTCCTTCGAAAGCACGACGCGGTTGTGTCGCCCGCGGACCTTGTCTGGATTCGAAATGTTCGGGCTTATTGAGTCAAAGGACGTATAAGTCGTTGTGTTGATCAGGGGCAGGTCGGAAGAAGACGACGGCGTGCGGAATAACGACGGCGCATGCGGTGATATGGGTGTTATGGGCGCGGTCGCGAGCCCCGGTGAGGCCGCGCCAATCGATATGTCACCCGGCGAATTAGTGGCCTTTGGTCTGGGGCCGTCATTCCGGGGACTACCGAGCCTTACGCTGGGCAGAATTGCGCTGGGAAGTGTGATGTTTGGTAGCGCAACGTTCGGCAGCGTGAGATTCGGTAGTGAGACGTTCGGCAGCGCGACATTCGGCAATCCTCGAGCAGAAAGTCCCAGCACACCCTCTTCGGTTTCGGAAGGATTTAGGCCGAGTACGCTCAGCAGTCTCCATGGAGTCGCATCGTCCGGTCCGGCGAATCGCATGCTAAGTAAGGCGACGCCGCTTAAAAGCAGCGCCATGCTTCCCAGTGTGGCCCAAACATTCAGGGGCCCGCCAAGCAGTACACGAGAATCAACAAATTCAACGCCAATGTATACAGCAAACACAATGGGAAGAAACCTGTACGTACGTGCTGGCTTCAGTCCCTTTGAGATGCACCAAATCTGCACGATGAAAAGCACCTGCGCAACGACGAGCAGCAGCCAGAACTGCATTCGCTCGAGATCCAGAAGCAAGTCCGCGCCGTCTCTCACTAGCAATCGTATCGCAAGCTTGGCTAGGAAAAGCGCATGTGCGCCGGCAATGCCGGCACACGTCGCCCACTGTGCGCTGCTCGCAATCGACGGAAGCCTTCTGAATGGCTGGCCGTTGTCTCGAGCCGTTTCCGTATCGCGCAATCTGAAACGGAACTCGTCCGGGTATAAGGCAAGCTGTCGGGACACGAGCGCGCCAATTATTGCGAAAGTTCCTAAAGCGTAGGCACCGAATTCCACGCCGCAAAGCTGACCCAGCAGCTCGTCGAGCGTCAGATTGGGCTCTATCCAGGGCCCGCCATAGACACACTCGCCTACAATGCCAGTTATAATGAGCAAACTCCCGACAAGCGTGGCTTTCGTCGGCAGCTCCTTAAGGAAGAGGGCGGCGAACGCCGCATTGGCGATCAGCGCCGTGGCCTGCAAGTAGCAGATGATTGCCGGTGGCAGTAGCAGCAGCTGCAAGGCCAGGCTGCCGACGGCGGCCCCAGCAAACATCCCGATCCCCGCGCGCCAGAGCCAGACCGAATGCTTGCGCTGGTCCGGCGTTGGCCAGACGCCCGAGGCCGGGAGCGGCGGATCCAATCGGGAGAGCCGCTGCAGCGTGAATCCGAGGCTCTGTAGGGCGACCACGGGCACTACTATGGCGCATCTCCCGAGGACGTGCATGATCGAATGAATAAACCGCTAGTCGAGGCAAACCTTACGTTGTTGAACGAAGACAACGGCTTAAAGAGTTCGCAGTCAGAGGTTCTTCACAAGCACAAGGCAAGGTGGATTCGATTTGGTATGTAGCTATCTTATTTTATCTATGCCGCACCTGCTCACGGTCACGGGAGCGAGACTGCGAGGCCCGTCGCAGTTCCTGGCCCTCAAATTTCATGCACGTACTTTACAGCTATTAACATGTCGAGACTAAACGCGTTGCATACTTTGCCCGCGAAACTTGCGCCCGCGTCTGGCTTTTGGGCGCGTGGGAAGTCTCTCGTGTCCTTTTACAAAACCGGCATCGCGAACGTATGGCAAAACCGCAAACTGGCGCAATCGATCCGCGCGAAGTACGGCATCTCTTCGGGCTGTGATCTCGCCCGCAGCATAGTAGAGAACGCGCATCTCGCAAAAATCGAGAGCCAGGTCGGTTCCTCGGGCCCGAAAAAGTCCCCGCTGCGAATTGCCGTTTCGCGAGACGAGCTGCTCACGGAAGTGCGCACTGAGCGCGATTTCCGGAAACTCCCGCTATTTGTCGTTGTGTTTGCCGTTTGTTTCGAGATGACGCCTATAGTGTTATGGGGGTTCCCACGGATCGCACCTTCGACTTGCTGGTCAGCCACGTTCAACCAAAAGCTAAGAGACACGTACACGAAAGGACGAATTGAGCTAGCCAACGACAAAGTGAACGGTGCGGAGTCCGTGTATCAGCTGAGCTCGAGCCAGCTGCGCCAGCTCGCGTCTGTGCTGGATTTCGGGCACCACTACCGATTTGTGCCGCTGTCCTTGTTGCGCGAGCGCATTGCGAAGCACCTACTGATTGTGCGGGCGGACGATGCGATTCTGCGCCAGGAAAGTGCCGCACTTGAGGACCTGGATGTTGAGGAGCTGAACAAGGCGCTGATGGCGCGATGCCTGCCCCTAAATGGCGGGGTTGCTGCGCTGCGACGCTGGATTTTCGAGTTCGAAGAGCCCATGGATGCGGGCTATTTCTTCATACAGAAGGAGTGATACGGACTACGTGGGTCCTAATGTATATATGTCTCAATAGGCAGGTTATTTATTGTATATAGCTTAGAAGGGCTTCCTGCTCTACTCTCTACAGACTCATCAGCGATGCACTCATACTTAACTTACTTGCTCATTTTACTCTACTCCTCCTTCGAGCTCTTCGCGCCCTCGAGCTCGTACTCCTTCCCTGTCCACTGCACAAACCGCACGGGCGACAGCTTCGGCCAGTTCACGTACTGCATGCCGTTCGCGACCATGACCCTCAGGCTCACGGCCGCGACGACCGCAAACGTCAGTGTCACGATGGTGTTGAACAAGGTCGAGTGGGTCTCTGAGGGATACAAGATGGACAGCAACGTGACGAGCGCGCACCCGCCAGAGATGTAAGGAACGGCCTGCACGGGCAGAGGCCGGCGGTCGGCGAAGGGCAGGCGGCGCTGCGCGGCCTTGTCGAAGTCGCCGAGGAACAGCGAGAAGCCGTCTTGGCGCGGCCCGTCGCGGAAGTTGTTGCGGTAGTACCGCATGATCGAGTTGCGCAGGTCCTGCAGAGCGCCGGCCTTTGTGCGCTTGCCCGTGCGGGTGAAGTCCGTCTTCAAAGCCCCCGTGCCTGAGTAGGCGACGGACACGCCGTCGGCGTTGTCAGCCCAGATCTTGCGGAACACGGCCATGAACGCCGCGTCGCTCGACACCGTCGCGCCGGCGCTCGTGATGCCGGCCTCGACAAGCTGGCGCTCGAGCTCGTACAGCGCGACCGTGCTCTGGACGACGTTCGTGCGGTCCAGGCAGTCCATGCAGTTCGTGCGCACGACGGCCGTCTGGCGGCGCGCGACCGTCCCCTGCGGCCCGCGCTCGAAGTAGCCGGACTCGTCGAGGCCGCGCGACTTGAGGTCGTCGATGAGCAGCTGCACGCGGTGCCAGCGCATCTTCGAGCACTCGTGGTGGAAGTCGAAGTAGACGTAGGTGATCTCGGGGTCGCGCAGCGCGTTAACGACGCTCTCGTACACGTCCTTCACGGGCTTCTCGTAGCCGCTCTGGTTCACAAGGTTCACGAGGAACTGGTGCCCGTAGCGCTGCTCCTGGTCGGCGAAGTGCCGCTTCGCCGCCTCGACGCTCGCGGACAGGTCGCCGATGCGCAGCTGCGGCTTGTACTTCAGGTTGTTCACCTCGCTCCACAGCGCCGGGACGCTGCCGCGCGTCTGCACGTAGCTGAAGAGCCGGCCGTCGTCGCTGATCGTCAGCAGCTGCTCCGTCTCGTTGAAGTTCGCGGCATGGCCCTCGAAGTCGAGGCCGCGGCGGAAGTACCGCGTGCCCGCGCGGAATCGGCTGCGCCGTGTGATCAGCGCGAAATGCAGCTCGCGGCCATTCACAACCGCGGTCGAGTGTGAGAAAACGCCGTAGATGACGGGGAAGAAGAACTCGGGGTACGGCTTGAGGCTCTCGCTCGCCTGCCAGTTCCACACAAAGCGGTCGTCGAGCACGTCACTGCCGAGCGTCGACTGGCGCTGCGCGCTGCTCGTCAAGTTGTACCTCGAGAAAAACAGCTTCGCGGCGTCGAGGTGGCTCTTAACGAGCTTCAGCCCTTCGGCGTCCTCGTCCTCCGCGCCGTTCGCCGCGCTCAGCGGGTACAGAGCCGTGCGCTTCACCTCAAACACGGGCGTGTTTTCAATGCTGCCGCGCTTCACGGCATCGGTGATGACGGCGAGCACTTTCTTGGCGTTCGGCAAGTCAATGACGCCAAGGACGCCGAGAATCGGCTTCGACACGCTGTTCAGTGCGCGTGCGCTCTCGTCTTTCTCAGCACCAACAACACGGACGTCGCCGGTCTTGCGGTTGAGAATGAGCACCTTGCTGCCGTTCTCCACGAGGTACGCGGAGTCCTGGATAACGAGCGTCAGCATATTGGCAAGTGGGAACCCTACAGAGGGCAAGCGTGGCCCGTAATCGTGGACGCCCGTAATCGTGGACGCCCGCGGCAGGAGCATGGAGGAAGGGCCGCAAGAGAGCCGCTTTACAACGCTATATGTACAAGTTTATAGAGTTTGGTAACACATTGCCGAGGCCGTAATTGGCGGCCCTGATGTCGGAAAAGTACCCTACATGGACCACAGCCTCACCGTCGAGATCCCGCTCGCGGCCGAGCAGGCCCTGGCCGCGTTCGACGCGCTGCGGCCGGACCCGGAGCTGAAGCCACAGGAGTTCTCTAAACACATCGAGCTCGTGGGCGACCGGTTTGTGGCCACTTTCGAAGGGACGACGGAGCGCACGTTGCGCGTCGGCGTGAACAGCTTTATGGACAGCCTCATTGAGGTGCTCGAGTGCATTGCTGCATTCGATCCTGCGTACTTTGAATGAGAGGCAAAACCTGTGTGTATATAGTGAAGTTGAGATCTCGATTGGATCGAGTTTGGATCCGTTTAGGAGTTCGATATATTTTACAAGTAATCATTTAGACAGATTTATGAACAGGACCATGCGCTCCTCGTCCGGTTCAGCATCCAGAAGCGGCGGCGGTCCGACTGGCCGAATCAGGCCTCCGTACAGGGCCTTGATCGCAATTACGGCAATCTGGTTCATGCCCGGCGCGAGATTGATCTCGTAGTCTTCGCGGGCTTCCGACGCCGCGCTCGGGACGAGCTTCACGCCATTCAAAAGCACGCTCACCTGGAGAGTGACGTCTGTGTTCGGGAACACGGACACGGCGAGCACGGACTGGTAGTTCGGCAGCGTCGTCGCGTACGACGTGAACGCCTTCGTCGCCGACGGCGGGAACCGCAGCTGCACAATGTCGTTAGTCGACCGCTTCACGTCGTCGATGGGCGCCACGTTGCCGCTGATCGGCACAGACTGGCAGGTCACGAGCTGCAGCAGCGCGCTCTCGAGCCCCTCGTCCGGTGGCCTGTACACGACCTCGTCGAACACCTGCTGCGGCTGCATGAACGGCGGCGGCATGTTCGCCGGATCCACGCCGATGGGCGCGAGCTCGGCGCCCGGGATCGCCGACATCTGCTCCTCGTCTTCCTCCGCCTCATCGGCCATGTCCTCCTCATCGACGTCGTCCGAGTCCGCCTCGAAATCGTCGTCGTCGTCGTCGTCCTGGTATCTCGCGTCGCGCGGCCGCGCAAGCTCCTCTTCCTCGTCATCCTCCTCCTCGTCCTCCTCGTCCTCCTCAGAGTCGTCGTCGTCATCCACTATGGCCTTGCGCTGCGGCAGCGCCGTCTCCAAGTACCGCGGAATGGCGCTGTGCTTCTTGATTTTGTTGTCCAGCTGCTTCAGCAGCGAGCGCGCGTCGTTGTAAACGGGGGAGCCCTCCTGGTTGAACTGCATCGCATTGTGGAACATAAGCCCGATTTCCTGCCGCGCCTCGTCCCAGTTCGCGTAGGGGCCCTCCTTTTCGATGTGCTGCCGCACGGTGCTGAACGATGAGGGCCGCTTCACGATGTCGCGGTAGGTTGGGAACTCCTTCGCGTCTGGCTCCACCTGGAAAGCATCGCTCAGCTTCCGGCCCTTGTACTTGTAATTGTCGAGTTCGTCGAGCACCTGCAGCTGCAGCTGCTTCCGCGAGGCCGCGCTGACCTCGCGCCCGAAGTAGAGCAGCGCGAAATCGAGGATGTCCACGGCGTCGTCGACGACGGGGTTCTCGTCGCCGTTGTAGGCGCGCGCGTTCGCAGCCATGAGCTCGAGATCGTCGAGAATCTCGTCCTCAGAACGGTAGCTGCCGTTGCGCACGCGCTTCGAGATCTCGGCCAAAGAGATCGGCGTCTGTACGATCTGCGGGTAGTCCGGGTACAGCGACGCGTCCGGGATCTCCAAAAACAGATCGACAATAGGCCTGCCCTCGATGCGCACGCTATGCAGCGCCTTCATCATCGCGGAGAGCCGGTCCTCGTCGGCCGCTTGCGAGCGCTTCTTCATGTTACCTAATCGGAGTCTGCACAGAACCACACCAGAACCACACCAGAACCACACCAGAACCACATCAGAACCACATCAGAACCACATCAGAACCACAACCAGACGCATAGCCATAACGACAAGTACTAATTCATCAACGATTTTAAATAACCTTGCTTGGCGTACTATTTATACTCCACAACTAGCTAGAAATTTTGGGTTTCACGATCTCGAACAGCTCGACCGTGCGCGGCTCGGATGGTTTGAACCAGCTCGCACTGAAATCAGAGCCCTCGCCAGCAACGCTGCGTAGGCCAACGGCAAGCAGAAGCCGGTACTCGGCCTCGGCGTCGCCAGCAGCCGTGATTTTGGGCGCTACCGTTTTGATGAGCGCGGCGCTCGGGATATGGCGGACGGCGAGATTCAGCAAGAGTGTCGCGAGCGCGACTGCAAGCGGCTTGGAGAAAGTGGGCGAGTCCTCCCCCACGGTGGCGACCATCGCCAACGCCTGAGGCAGCATTGCCGCGTGGATTTTCGCGTGCGCGTCGAAGCCGGCATTCCCGACCAGGTTCGCGACGCCTCGCACGGCCAGCATGCAATGCTTCGGAACCTGGGCGTCGAGCGCGCTGAGGAGCTGCGTCCACACGACCTGGTACGGAATGGTCACGGCGTCGGCGAGCGCAAGCCGCAAAAGGTCGTAAACGGGCAGAAGACTCTGAATATCCGTTGACCACTTCGTGTACAGCTCTGTGGCAATGCCGAGCAAGTCCGTCGACGACGACGGCAGCGACGAGAGCACAGACTCGAGGTGGTAGATCCCGAGATTCTCGCCCTTCTCGTCGGCGATTTTGCCAAGGGCACGAAGCAGCGACTCTTTTTGGAAGGATTTCAGGAACACGGGGGTCGAGTACTGCAGAATCGGTGGAATGCCTGCAGACGCGGGACCCGGCGCTGGACCAGAGGCCGACCCAGGTGCCGAGCCGGGCACCGAACCAGAGGCCGCCTGGCCGAGCTCTTTCGCCTCCGAATTCGTGATAAGAAACTTTACAACCTGGTCTGTGTAGGAAGTCGGCAGTCCGTTCTCGATCACGAATTTCTCGGCCGCAATATACGGGTTGTCCGAGTTATTGAAGGGGAGCTTCAGCGGCAGCTGGCCGTCGGCAATGTCGACATCGAACACGTAGTCGTATTGCTTGCCGTTGTAGGTCTCGCGCTTTGAGCCCGAGCTCTGGCTCGAGCCCACAACGTCGCCGATTTTCGACCATTTCCCGGCCGAGTACTGGTGTGCCTCCAGCGTCTTCCCCTTGCGAACAATGACGACCTGGCCCTCCTGCTCGCCCGGTCCGTTCAGAACCTCAGCGGGTTTGACATCGCTCTCACTGATCTCGGACTCTCCAATGGCAGACTCGCGCACGGCCTCGTCGAACATCTGCTGCGCCGCTAGATCGGCCTGTCTCTCTGCAATCGGCGTGAAAATGCGCGCAGTGTTGTCCGACGAGGCCACAGCAAGCTCGCCAAGCTCGTTGCTGCACACGTCCCACTGCGAGATCGCAGGCATCATGATCGTTTGCACGTTTTCGCCTTGCGAGTTCCAGAGCCGCACGGTGCGGTCCTCGCCGCCGGAGGCAACTAACCCGGGGCTGAGCTGCGTGAGCGAGTACACAAAGCTCGTGTGCCCGTGCCATGTCGCCGTGCACTCGCCCGAAGCCAGGTCCCATTTCTTGATCGTGCCGTCGTTCGACGCACTCAGCACCGTATCTGGTGACAGTACGAGCACGGCCCGCACGACATCCGTGTGCCCGTTCAGCACGCGCGTGGTCGTCTGGCTCGCGAGATCCCAAACGCGCAAGGTGCGGTCCGCGCTCGCAGAAACCACCGTTTGCGCGTCGACAAACTGCGCGTCCCAGACATACTGCGTGTGCCCCGTCAGTAGGGCTGTTTGCACGGCCGTGTCTGTGTCCCAAACGCGGACAGTGGTGTCCCAAGAGCCGGACACGAGCTGCTTACCGCCTAGGCTCAGAGACGCGACATTGCCCTCGTGGCCGAGCAAGAACCGCAATTCACCCGTTTCGAGGTTCGCCAACGTAATGGAGCCGTCGATCGCCCCCACAAAGGCCGTTTTCGGCGTGCTGCAGCACGAGTTCAGAAATACGCCGCTCGACACAATATCCGTCGTCAGGCCCTCGCCAGAAAGCTTGGCCGTGCCATCTCGTGACGTCGTGAGGAGACGGTCGTTGCCGACAAAACTGACTGCACGCACGTCGTTTGTGTGCGCGGCAATAGTCGCCCGCAGTCTGTACACCTCTACCATATACGGAACCCTACGGGTGGTGAGCGATTCTATTTAGTTCTACGAGTGTGCCGTTCTACGAGTGTGCCGAAACATTTAGTGAGTATGAGAAGTGGTTGAAACAATCAATTTGTTTCTTGTTTCAAACGTGAATTTCAGATGTGTAGTGGGTGCCAAGTACGGAAGCTAATTAAGTGTCGCAGCCCAGCGCTCTACCCTCTGGAATTAAAGGTGTTCTATGAATCCGGCCAACATTGACTCAGTATGCGAAGCTAATATAAATTGAACTGTCTCGCTATCTTTTGAACTTGGTTTGTTGATTGGCACAGAAATTATACAATGTAGATGCCGAGACATCTATATGTAACTTTGTACATAAGTTCTGATTCTTATACACGATTCTTATTCACCGGGTGCCACTCGTGCGAACAACCCTGGCAGAATAAGCTTCTGCCGATCAATATAACTCAATTTCAAATGATTAAATGCATGACGTCTATCAAAATATGCATGTTCCCGGCTCTGTCCGGCTCAGACCGTACCCCGAGGCATTACTAAGCACGGCTCGAATCTCCCATCACCCTGGACCGGGTACCCTGTCCTGTTACAGAAGCCCATCCGGAAGGCGAATCAGAAGCCATCCCCAGGAAAGCCACCCGCTTAAGCCGACAACCTTCGCGTACAAGGTCTGTTTCAGAGCGTGAAAAGCGATAGCGCACGTCTTTATCTGTAACCTCCGCAAGCAGATTCCCCGGAAGCCCCGTATTTCGCCTCGAAACCGCGCCTGAACTCAGAGCTCCTTGCTGTCTCCCCCCCCCCTCCTGTGGCGCCACGGTGGCAACGAAAATTTTACCCCATCACGTCAGCGATTACTAATACCAAATCCCCTGCTATGCAGATGCAAGCGCAGCCGCAGCCCAAACCGCTAGCAGCCACGAAATCCGCCGGCGTGCCTCGCAGCTACGAGTCCGTGTATGCGGACGAAGAGGCAGACCCCAGCGACGACGAGCGCACGCACATGAGCGTGCTGAGCCGCCGTCTCCGCAAGCGGAGAAAGACCAACAGCTCGCTTGTGTCAAATCCGTTCGGGCTGATGCCGCACACGCCGTCGGAGCAGAACATCGACGACTTCGACGACGACGACTTCGACAAGAACAGCGACGGATTCCGCCGGCGCAGAGCGGCGACCGTGCCCATATCAGACGTCCACGCGCGCGAAAGATGCTTTGAGTACCTGCACACAGCCATTGACGCGCTCTGGGCCGAGTACTGCGACTCGACGGCGTACGCCGAGAGTCTGAAGTACATGCCGCACTCGCCCGTCAGCGAGCACGAGGAGCCCGTGTTCCTCTCCTCCGGCGACGAGCGCAGCATTGTGAGCAAGTTCGTGGACGTCTCTGAGGGCCAGGTCAGCCCGAAGAGTGGCCACCAGCGCTCGGCCAGCATCAGCATGCAGCCGCAGAGCCAGAGCCTCATGCGCCAGAAGAAGCGGCTCGTCGACGCGAAGTACTATCTCACGCATTTCGTCGGCGCGCACGACCCGCAGTCCAGCAGCGTTTTCTGGCGCGTTTGGGACCAGCTGAAGTACACGGCCGTCGAGCTCGTTGAGGGCGACGACGACGAAGCGGGCGAGGTCATTCAGGACCTCGAATTGGGCCGCGCTTACTACCAATGAGAGCGTTTGATGATTATTTATTTAGCATATTTACGAAGCATATAACCAATTTGTACATTTAATGCATGATTTATTTTTGTCGTTTATGTTTGACTGGGGACGCGAATCGGCTCCGACTCTGGGATCCGCTTTGAGTAGTGAGAAGCAAAATGCGAGCTCAATTGGCTGTGAATCTACAATGAACTACATAAATAATTTACGCTTGGATGTATCTGCCCTCTTCCAACTCGGACACCTTGTTCTGGAACTCGTAGTCGTCTGTAGAGCCCTCATTAACCTCGAAGATGGCGCGCTTGTTCGTGTCCCAGTAGTGCCAGAACGTGTTGGCGCGGCCGAGCCTGCGCGAGCCCGAGGCGACATTCGTCATCGAGATCACGGTCTCGAACATGCGCCGCTGGTTCATAAGCGCCTGGCTTGGGTTGTGCGCAATCTCGCGGTCGAGCACAGTGACCGCCTTCTTCAGGTAGGCGAAGCAGCGCACCTGGGCCTGGACGTCCTCGTAAGGGACGAATCCGGCCAAGTATTGGGCATAGTTGTAGATCGGCATTGGCAATCGGTAAGGACGAGACGGACGCGCACGGATAGATAAATTCGGGGGCTAAGCGGGGCAGGGTTGAAATTAGGCAGACCGAGGCAGTCACTCACGGTACATGAAACCTGGCCGCGACGCCATTAACCTCGGCATTGATTCGGTACTTGTCTATCTATATAAAGTGTTTACTAAATTTGTGCGGTGACCAGCTCGTCGGCGAGCAGTTGCACGAGCTCGGCCGCCGGGAAATTACGCGCGAGGGGTGCGCCCTGGCCGGCCCACTGCGCTGCGCATGCAGGTCCACTGGCAGCACTCAATTGCTTTTGTAGGTCGTACGCTAGAGGGTACGCCGCCGGCGGCACCGGCGTTTGTGCGCAGTACTCGGAGAACTCGTTGACGAGCCCGCGGGCGGGCCGGCCCGAGAATGCCGGGGACATGCAGGTCCCGTGCGCGACGCGGAGGTTTTGGCGGTAAGCCTCATTCGCCGCCGATTCGGGACAGGCCACAAACGCCGTGCCCAACTGCGCCGCCGTCGCGCCGAGGTCGAGCGCGCCCCGGACCCCAGCGCCGTCCATGATCCCGCCGGCAGCCACAATGGGCAGGCTCGTTCCTTCTTTAAGAAGTCTCACAAGAACAGCAGTGCTCAATTGCTCGTCCCGCGCATGCTCGTCGAAAACGCCGCGGTGACCGCCCGCTTCGTATCCTTGCGCGACAATCGAATCAACACCGGCCTTCTCTATTTGACGCGCCTCTTTCAGACACGTTGCCGTGGCCATTGTGAAGATCCCGTGCGCCTTGAGCTCGGCAATCGCTTGCGGAGTCGGCAGGCCGAAATGAAAGCTGACGACGGCAGGGCGCAGGTCGAGCAACACGGCCAGCATATCCGCCGAGAACGGTAGGTAGATCTCGTTCAAATGCACTGGCGGGGTTGCTCCAAACTTCTCAAAAAGCGGCGTGAGGGCCGCGATCCATCGCTGCTCCGCAGCGGCGTCCCTCAGCGGCGGTTTGTGACAAAAGACGTTCACGTTGAATGGCTTAGTCGTGAGCGCCTGCGTTTTTTCAATGGATCTGCGCGCACTCTCCGCAGAGCTTGCACCAAGACCCAGTGATCCTAAACCACCAGCGTTCGAAACGGCCGCGGCTAATTCTGGCGTCGACACACCGGCCATTGGCGCTTGAATGATCGGATAGCGCAGGCCTATCCGGGCTAGCATCTTCAGGGTAGGTGTGCAGGGATCTGTGGGGTGGGTGATATTAAGTAGAACACCACTAAACTGGAAGCAATTAAATTATATATGCAAACTGTCTATACTGGGCACAACGAGAAGGCGCTGTTCTACAGGACCCAGCTCGAAAGCCTTCTTCGACTCCGGATCCACGGCCATAACCTCCTCGGCGCTGCGGCTCTTCGACCCGGCCATCACATCGTATACCGTGTTGCCGATCACCATTGTGACTTTTCCCGACGCGTGTGTGCGTAAAGTCCCCAAAAGCCCGGCCGACCCCGGCTCATCATCGCGCTTCTCTTTACCGTTCTCGTCGTTCTCGGTCGCAACCTGCCTCGCGTCTCCGACTTCAGCGTCCGGCATCGACACATCACCGGTTTCCTCTTTGATCACGACCGCGGGCATCGCCTCTTTGCTCGGTGCCTCTTTGCTCGGTGCCTCTTTGCTCGGCGCCTGTCTGCCCGGCGCGAGCAGGGATCCCGCTGGCGGTTTCCCTGCCCTGAGCCCGAGCTCGGGCAGCTGGACGAGGTACAGAGCGCCTTCCTTCAGATCGAAATGGCTATTATTGACGTCGGCAATTTGCCCGGGCAATGCCCCCGTTGCCGATTTGGGCGGCTGGTCTTTTAGAGTCGGCTCGCTTGGCATGCGCACGGGGAAATAGGCGTCGCTGTCGGTTTCTGTGGACGAGATGTCGATGCGCTGGTCCGGGTGCACAATCACAGGCTGTGTGTCTGGGTCCTGCTTGACTTTGACGGAGGCACGCGTGCGCTGCGCCCCGCCGGAAACGGTGCCTCCCGAGGAAGCCGCTGTGCGTGTAGACTGAGCAATTGCCGGGGCTGAAAGCGGGCCAGCCGCTTCCGCGCGTGTTCCCAATTGCCTTTTAGCGCGCCGTTCCGATTTGCGAGCGCCCTGGCGGCGCTCAGGCGGCGCCGGATCCGCCGCCTTCATGGCTGGCGCCGTGCTTTCGCGCTCTTCGCGGCTGCGTCGGCCCACAGCATTGGGTAAAAATCTGCCGCCCCTGCCGCCTCGCATTCCTCCGCGATTGCCCGAGGAGAGGCTCTGCAGCCGCTGCGGCGGCTGCTTGTCTTCAGACTTCTCTTCAGCCATGAAATTTTCCAGCCCTACCCGCAACGAGAACCACAGATCGCAATGCGCAAGTACATAATGTTAGTTTAGCAGTCATTGCGGCGCGCTCAATAGAATAGTAGGTGCCGAATGAGTTCGGTGTTTGCGCGTTCCACGAATCCAGCACTTAAGACGCGTCGCATTGCGCACTGAAATAGCCTTTTTTTGTTCGATAAGCTCCGCGGTGATCCACAAGTTTCCGGTTTATTCCGCCCAACTTTCTTAACGTTTTACGGCGTCTATCCCCGAGAACCAGGCTCGCAGCAACAACCTGGCCGCGGCCAGGTCCTTGAGCGCTCGCAGTTTTTCGGTTTGTAATCAGGTACCAATTTGATCCCTTTCATGGTGAATCGACGCGTTGCTGACCCCAGCGGCACGCACGACTGGGACTTCACGCAGTGTTTTGGAGACAAGAGCGATTTAGACAACATCACCGAGGGCGATGTAATTTCCGCCGTCGAGTTTGATACGACCGGCGACTACTTAGCGACCGGCGACCGCGGCGGCCGCGTCGTGCTATTCAAACGCGACGACGGGGCCGTGGACGAGGAAAGCGGCCGTGCAGAGCCGCCCGAATACCGTTTCTACACGGAATTCCAGAGCCACGACCGCGAGTTCGACTATCTGAAGTCGCTCGAGATCGAGGAGAAAATCAACCAGATCCGGTGGTGCCAGCCGACCAACAACGCGCGGTACCTGCTCTCGACAAACGACAAGACGATCAAGCTCTGGAAGGTGTTCGAAAAGTCGATCCAGGTCGTCTCCGAAAACAACGGCACGGACCATCTCGGGCCGCGGTCGTTCGCGAACATGCCGATCAGCAAGCTCCGCCTGCCCCGCATGAACCTGCACGACACCATCGTTGCGACGGCGCCGCGACGCACGTACGCGAACGGGCACGCCTACCACATAAACTCGATCGGCGTGAACAGCGACGGCGAGACCTTTTTGAGCAGCGACGATCTGCGCGTGAATCTGTGGAACCTCGACCAGCCCGACCTCAGTTTTAATATCGTCGACATCCGGCCCGCCTCGATGGAGGAGCTGACGGAGGTGATCACGGCCACAGAGTGCCACCCGACGAGCTGCAACGAGTTCATCTACAGCACATGTAAGGGCAACATCCGGCTCGCCGACATGCGGGAGCGCGCGTTGTGCGACGAGTACGCGAAGCTGTACGAGGATCCTCTCGAGGCGGACGGCGAGTCGTTCTTCACGGAGATCACGTCCTCGATCAGCGACATCAAGTACACGCGCGATGGCAGGTACATCGTGGCGCGCGACTTCATGTCCGTGAAGATCTGGGACGTCGCCATGGAGCGGCAGCCCGTGGAGACGATCCACGTGCACGACAACATCAAGCAGTGGCTGTGCACGTCGTACGAAACTGACTCGATTTTCGACAAGTTCGAGGTCGAGGTCAGCGGCGACTCGCGCAGCATCATGACGGGCTCGTACTCGTCGAACTTTTTCATATACCCGAACGCCGTCGGCAGCGCCGCGTCGGCCCGCGAACCCCCGCGCGACGACGATGACATGGAGGACGAGGACGCGCAGCCGAGCCGGCCGGCGCGGTCACGGCGCTCGACGCGGCGAGACGCGCGCGAGCTGTTCGAGATGGACGACCACGACGATGAGGACGAGGACCGCGACGTCATCACGCTGACGGCCGACCGCAACGTCTTCCGCAAGCGCAGCCAGAACGAGCGCTCGCCGCGCGTGCGCATGAGCCGCCGCAACTCGAACAAGGTCGACTTCCGAAAGAACATTTTGCATCTCAGCTGGCACCCGTTCGAGAACACCGTCGCCATCGCGGCAACAAACAACCTGTTCATGTTCAATGCCCCGAAAAAGTAGGGATAGAGTAATATGTAATTAGAAGAGTAGAGTGATTGGATTACAGATTGAGTTGTGGAGGTAGATCGGAATTGGGGCTGAGAGCGGAGAGTGCCGTTGCCGATTGCGGTGGACTCGATTGCAAGCTCAATTGGAGAAGACTCAATTGGAGAAGATTCCGTGTACACTCCATTGACATCAGACCATATTGCAGTACACTCCATTTGCACCCCATAGACGCTATTGCAATGCACTCCATGTACACTCCATTTGCACCCCGTTGCAGCACACGTACCCATTGCGTACCCGAACGAATCCATTTCACATTTCCTAACTATGTCTTTTATAAGTTAACTAACGACCATTTAGTCCTTCTTGAGGTGGTTCGTCGGGCCCCAGAAAAGCGAGTGGTCGCTGCCCCAGAAGAAGCGTCTCCAGCGCGCGTTCTGGTAGTCCATCTCAACGGGCCACTCCTCGTCCGGGAGCTGCGTGAGCTCCTCGAGGTGGTGGATGTGCTTCACTTCACGCGGGTAGACGTACCAAGCGCACAGGGCGAGCAGCGGCACGGTCGCAATGGAGATGTTGCGCCAAAGCGACGTCGTGCTCGCGGCGTGCTCCTCGGTGTGCAGGAGGGTCGACTTGAAGGCCGCGGCCTTCTCGGCGTTCGGGGTGAAATTGTACTGGTGATTGCGACGCGCAAACACGCGGGTCGCTTGCGTCAGGCGGCTGGCTTGGGCTCCACGGCGAAGCATTTTTCTGAGGTGGTTGTGGGGTGGGTATATTCTACCCTGCCAATTGGTTGTATCGCACGAAGACGACCGCTTCGACGGCTTGACAGTATCATGGAGCAAAAATTGCGATGTAGTGCGCGCGGCCTGTGACTGAATTGGCGCGCCCAGATTTAAGATCTGCGTGCAATTCGCAAATAGATTTAATTCCTTTCTGTATCCTTGCTTGTGCGCAGCCGCTGCCCGCGCTGTGCGGACCTAACCGCACAACGCCTGTCATTGGCTGCGGGCCTGCAGCCAATGCGGTGTGCGCGGCGAACGCGACGGCCCGCAGGCCAAAGCCCGGAAATTGAGCCACACAATAATTATTCTACCTAAATTCCGACTCTGTACCTGAAACTTTGCGCTCCAGCCGCGGACGTCGACGTGCGCGCGCAATGCCGGCGCTGGCCTATCCGGAACGCGCTCGCGGGTCACGTGAGCAAATTTCGAAGCGCTGCTGCCCAATCACTGCCTGCCCGGGCCGCTGACATAAGCCCACGCTTCGAATATAGCGGTGGCTTTAACCCACTCTCCTATTTTCTCTCCATCACTTCTTGAAGAATCTAATGTTCAAGTCTGCCATCCGTGTCACTTCCCGGGCGTCGGCCCTGCGCCTCTCCTCGCGGGTTTCGGCGCTTCCCCAGGTGTTTGCTGGCGCTGGCTCGCGCCGCACCTACGCCAAGGCGGCCCCGACCGAGGTCTCCTCGATCCTCGAGCAGCGCATCCGCGGCGTCTCGCCCGAGGCGAGCCTCGACGAGACCGGACGCGTGCTGTCCATCGGCGACGGTGTCGCCCGTGTTTTCGGCCTTAATAAGATCCAGGCCGAGGAGCTCGTCGAGTTCTCGTCCGGCGTCAAGGGCATGGCCCTGAACCTCGAGGCCGGCCAGGTCGGTATTGTGCTGTTCGGCTCGGATGCGCTCGTGCGCGAGGGCGAGACCGTCAAGCGCACCGGCTCCGTCGTCGACGTCCCCGTCGGCCCGGAGCTGCTCGGCCGCGTCGTCGACGCGCTCGGCAACCCGATCGACGGCAAGGGCCCGATCGACGCGAAGGAGCGCCGTCAGACCGAGCTCAAGGCGCCCGGCATTCTCCCGCGCCGCGGCGTGCACGAGCCGATGCAGACCGGCCTGAAGTCCGTGGACACGCTCGTGCCGATCGGCCGTGGCCAGCGTGAGCTGATCATCGGCGACCGTCAGACCGGTAAGACGGCGATCGCGATTGACACGATCCTGAACCAGAAGCCGCTGAACGCGGGCAGCGACGAGAGCAAGAAGCTGTACTGCGTGTACGTTGCCGTTGGCCAGAAGCGCTCGACGGTCGCGCAGCTCTCGCAGACGCTCGACGCGAACGGAGCGCTCAAGTACACGATCATTGTCGCCGCGACGGCGTCGGAGGCTGCGCCGCTGCAGTACCTCGCGCCGTTCACGGGCTGCGCCATGGGCGAGTGGTTCCGCGACAACAAGCGCCACGCGCTCATCATCTACGATGACTTGTCGAAGCAGGCCGTCGCCTACCGTCAGATGTCGCTGCTGCTGCGCCGTCCGCCGGGACGTGAGGCCTACCCGGGTGATGTCTTCTACCTCCACTCGCGTTTGCTCGAGCGTGCGGCGAAGATGTCCGAGAAGCACGGCGCCGGCTCGCTCACGGCCCTGCCGGTCATCGAGACCCAGGGCGGCGATGTGTCGGCGTACATCCCGACGAACGTCATCTCGATCACGGACGGCCAGATCTTCCTCGAGGCCGACCTCTTCTACAAGGGTATCCGCCCGGCCATCAACGTCGGTCTCTCCGTCTCGCGCGTCGGCTCGGCCGCCCAGGTCAAGGCCGTGAAGCAGGTCGCCGGCTCGCTGAAGCTGTACCTCGCCCAGTACCGTGAGGTCGCCGCGTTCGCGCAGTTCGGCTCCGACCTCGACGCGTCGACGAAGCAGACGCTCACGCGTGGCGAGCGTCTGACGCAGCTGCTCATCCAGCCGCAGTTCTCGCCGCTCCCGGCCTCGAAGATCGCGCCGATCATCTACGCCGGCGTCAACGGCTTCCTCGACAAGATCGCCATCAAGGACATCGCGCGCTTCGAGTCCGAGTTCCGCGACTACATCCAGTCGAACGAGAAGGGCATCATCGAGGCCATCGACACGAAGGGTGAGCTCTCGAAGGAGGAGCTCGCCCAGCTTAAGGAGGCCGCCACGAAGTTCGCTGACTCCTTCGAATAAGCGACTTAAAAATTAGCGAAATAGAACTTACAATGACGAACGAAGTTTGCTCCGTGCGAGTGTTTGTGGAGGAGTTGCGAGATGTGACGCACGGTAGTGGAATGTTAGTTTCGTCGACGCTAGATACGAAAAGGATGATGTGTTAGTGAGTAAGTAATAAATAGCATCTTGGTGTGTTTGTGCGCGTGCGTGCGTTTGTGTGTTTGTGCGTATGCGTTTGCGCGTGTGCGCGTATTCTGCGTGTTTGTGTGCGCGCGTATTCTGCGTGTTTGTGCGTATGCATCAAGGATACCCTCCGTCCCTAATGTGGAAGCATCTCGCCGCAGAGCTTCCGGCGCCGACTGCGCTCATCCTTAGCGGATCAGAAGTGGTCGCACGGTTCCCGCAGTTTGGCAGCTTCGATCCTAAAACCGAAGTGTGCACCTACCGGCAGCACAATGAAGTAAGCGACGCCGGCGTCGTCAAACAGCGGGTCGACGTGTACATGCTCAGCCAGTTCCGCCGTGACGTGATAGCGGCGATCCCCTGCTCAGCTGGCGTCCTCCTAGCGAGCTTCGACTGGCGGGATCGCGGCAATTGGAGTGCGCAGGCCGCCGCGCTCGGCGACCTGCGCGCGCAGCACGCGCAGCTCAAATTCGTGATCACAAGCCATAACTACGCCGAGTTCAACGCCTTGAGCAACGAGATCGACTTCTGCCACCAGTTCCTCCGTGTTGTCGCGCTGAAGCTGTCGGCAACGCTGGCCTACCCATTAGAAGATATCCCGAGCGAGAGCTGGAAGCAGATCCTCGAACGCGCGCTTGGGACGAGCCATGACGCGCCGCCGCAAAATTTCGTGCTCGAGGGGCCCGTGATAATCTATGCAGACTCAAAGGAGAAGATTCTGACCTTGAACCGCGCGTTCGACTTCGACGCCGCATGGGACAGCAACCGCTTAGGCGTGACCATCAATCCGAAGCCCGTGTCGACTACAGACCTGTCGCTGCCGGCGCTGCTCGACGAAGTGACGAAATCTAATACTCCGGAGGTGAGAAAAGTGATATCCGAGAACAATGAGCTCCGCATGATGAGCGACTTCTTCACGAGTTTACTGCGAACCAATGAGGTCCCCGTTACGAGCGAGGCCGCGAGTTGAATCCAGTGGTATGAATATTTAGAGCGCTAATAAAGAATGTTAAGAGCGCTAATAAAGAATGTTAAGAGCGCTAATAAAAAATGTTAAGAGCGCTAGGTAGAGCTTACACCTGAATGCTATGTACAATTTTATCGGACTGCCTATTTGGTCCGCGCCTCGCACACGCCGGACTCGGTGAGATACCGCACCCACTTCAGCGTCGCGTACTTCGACTCCTCAACGACCTGTAACGACTGCACGCGCAGCGACGAGCATGTGAACATGCTGACCGAGAAGTCGGCGCCGATGGGCCCGTTGCCAACGACGCTGTCGCCAGTTATGCGCAACGTCGCCTCGTGCTGGCCCGTGAGGCGCGCGACTTTCCACTCGACGGCCGTGCGGTCCGCGGCGTACTTCGCCTTGCCGTTGCTGCATTTGAGCTTATGAGTACTGCTTGTGCTCGTGGGCGGCAGGGGCACAATGATAACAAGATTAGAGAGGTGCTTCTTCGGGTCCAGGTTGCACCTCACGCGCACAATGTGCTCGTTGCTAGTGTTCGTCGCGAAATTCTCTATTCGAAGCGGCATTTTGAGCCCGCTCGTTACGCGGTACCGCAGCAAATCAAACTCGCCCTCGGGAGGAACAAACTGCACGACACCGGAGGCCTCGAACGCCGCGTGGTTCGCGCACGCATGCAATTGGCTGTTCTCGAGCACGTCGAAATTGTCCAGATCCACTTGGCAGTTCGGCAGCCCGCTGAGATGCGCCTTGACCTTCAGCAGACCGTTCACGTTCGCGCTCAGCAACGACCCGCGCGGCTCGAAAACGGCGTTGAACTTCTCGATCACGTCGAGGTATATTTCGTTGCGCCGGTGCTTTATGTCGTTGCGCCGCCAGGGCACCTCCTCCTGCGAGCCGCCGCTGCTTGATTGTCGCGATTGACCAGAGTGAGAGTCCCGCCTTGCGGCGCTCGGCTTGGCCGAGGTCAGTGTTCTTTTCAGCGAGCTGACGACGGTGGTCGGACCGGGTATGTTCAAGTTCCCGGACGAATTGCCGAACAGCATGCCGTCCTTCAGGTTCGCGCGCTCATCAACGCTCGGCAGCTTAGAGAAGCCGGCGTCCATTGACTGCGGGAACCCGAAATCGATGAGCTCGTCGAGAATTTCGTAGATTTCGGCAACAAACCGATAGCAGACCGAGTCGTCAAGGCCGCCAAGCTGGGCGGTACAGACTTCACAGAACCGGTAAAGCGTCTCGTAAACAGCGATTGCATCGATGTCCGCGCGCGTCACGGCTACGATGTACAGCTGGTTGTGTCGGATGTGCAGGAAACTCGTCGAGCCCATCGTGAGTATCGGGGTCGTGACGTCCGCGTTCGAAATTACCTGGACACGAAACGCGTCAGTAACGGCGCGTCGCAGCCCCTCGCGGTAGACGCGCGAGGCCAAAATCTCGCCGCGCTGGCCATAGATCAGGATGGCCGAGATCATTACCCGAACCGCGTGTGTCAGCGACTCAGAGGCCGGCATACCTGGGCCGAATTTGAGAAGGAGAATCTACGGCCGGATTTTATGCAATTTGACTAGGTTCATGTTCGTTCGACTATGTTCACTTCGCTCAATGCTCTATATGCTCTGGCTTAAAATGCACAGAGTCGAAAGGTACACCAGAGTCAATAGGTACCCGAACAATGCAATACTTATATACCGCTCCTAATGCTAAAGACTCCACTCACCACCTAGATTACCACTCAATTGGCTCGCTGCCAAAAGGCTTGCTCATCTCGAGCTCTCTAACAAGGCCGTCCACATTCGAAAGATACTTCCCCAGAATAGCCTGCTTGTCCTGAGTCGTAAGCCGCGGGGGACTTTGCCGCGAGGATTTGTGCTGCGTTTCGGGCACCAAGTAAAAAAATAGGAACTGCAAAATCGCCAGTTTCACGGGCGTAGACGTGCGCGACTGCTTAAACACGTCGCACACCGCCTTCGGCCCGTTCAGCTGCTCGAACAGACGAATGGCCTCGACATGGCGCACGAGCGCGGCGACAAGCAAGTCGATGCTCACGATCTGCACAGAAGGCTCGGTATGCCGGATTCCAGCCGTTATCACTGTTTGCAACGTGCCACTGTTGTTGAAAAGGTGCCGCGATGGTCGATGGAGTAAACAGACGCCCCGTAAAACACGGAGCAGCGCGATGCAAACGTCGGTATTGGCTTCGGGCCGCAATACTTCCGCCAGCTGGTGGACGAGGCGCCCAGCTACGTTCAGCGCAAAAGAGTCCTGGGTTGCAGCGAACTCTTTGGGATTGCGTAGAACCAGCTCCTCAATAGAGTACAGACTTGGCTGCAGCTCGCGCCGCTCGATCTGGTCGATCGCAATGAGTAGCTCCTTCTCCATTCCTCTGGTCGTTGGCCGCCCTACCCAATAAACAGGAAATACTTAGAGGCTGCTCGCGTCTCGTCTGAGTGGAAAAGGTAATACTGGAGGCTGACGGCTCTCGAATTGGCTCTGGTCGTGCGTGTTCAAGGCATTCTGTCGATCCCATTCACCTGATCCTGTTCAACACCAGTCATCCCAGTCAATCCATATTTACTTATGTCGTACAAATCAAGGCCTTACTTCCATTTCTCACAAGTCTTTCCAGCAGCTTCTTCTTTGAAACTTACATCCTAACTCCCGAGATCTGTCCATCCCGATCCGTGTGGTCGATAGGGCAGACGCTCGCCTTCCATGCGGATAGTACTGCTCGGAGACGATGGCGTTGGCAAAAGCACGATCATAACTTGTCTGTTTAAGGACAAGTTTGTGCCGAACATCGAGGATCTTCTGCCGCCGCTCTTTTTCCCGGCCTTGGACGAGACGGTCGTGGTTGTAGACACGTCGGCGTCTCTGACGTACCGCGCGAAGCTGCTGGCTGAGCTCCGCCAGGCGAATTGCATCTGGCTTGTGTACAGCGACCACTACACAATGGAGCGTGTTTCACTGTTCTGGCTGCCCTTTCTCCGAAGTAATGGCGTGAACCTGCCGATCATCTTGTGCCAAAATAAGCAGGACGAGTTTTTTGCCGATGACTCCGAGGCCACAGTGAGCGTCGAGGACGAGGACGACGTCATTGAGCTCATGCAGGACTTCAAGGAGATCGAGAGCTTTGTGAAGTGCAGCGCGAAGGCGAAACGCAACGTGAACGAGGCTTTCTACCTCTGCGAGCGCGCGGTCGCGTTCCCGCTCGCGCCATTGTACGATTCAAAAGTCGGCCAACTGAAAAAGCTGTGCGTGCAGGCGCTGAGCCGCATCTTCTTCCTGCTTGACGAGGACCAAAGCGGCGTCATGACGCAGCCTAAGCTCGAGAAGCTGCAGCAGCTTGTGTTCAACACGCAGCTGAATGTCGAGGAGATCAGCCTGATCCAAACCACGTTGAAAACTCTGCAAACGTCTGAGTCCGGCGAGCTTTATAGCGAGCAGATTGGCGGAATCACGCGCAACGGATTCCTGCGGCTCGCGCAAATCTACTGTGAGCGCGGGCGACACGAGACGATTTGGGCGATTCTGAGGTACTTCCATTATACAGACTCGCTTAGTTTGGACGAGAAGTTTTTGAGGCCGCCGTTCCCGGTAGACTCGCAGAGCCACGTAGAGCTCAGTCCCGATGGGTACCAGTTCCTGGTCGATCTGTTCACGCTGTTCGACCGCGATAATGACGGTGGGTTGAGTCCAATTGAGATGAAACGGCTGTTCAGACCCACGCCGGGGCTGCCTGAGCTATGGAAGCAGGTGAACTTCCCCTTCTCGACTTTGCGAAACGACGATGGATACGTCTCGCTCCAAGGATGGCTTGCGCAGTGGTCGATGTTTGTGTTCCTCGAGCACACAAACGCACTGGCCTATCTCGCGATGCTTGGCTACAATCAGCGCGACCCGCAACACAGAGATATCAAAACGGCGCTGAGGATCACGAAGCCGGCGAAAAAGCGCAATCCGCGCTCAAAATTCTATAGGCAGTCGGTGATTCAAGACCGCCAGGTATTCAATTGCCTTGTGTTCGGGAGCAGTGGCACGGGGAAGTCGACGCTGCTCTCGTCGTTTTTGGGCGGATCGAAGCCCTCGCAAACATCGACGCCGCGCACCGTCGTGAACTCAGTAGAGCTTCCCGGTGGGAAGCAGAGCTACCTGATTATGCAGGAACTTGATAACTTCGAGGGCGCGCTTTTCAAGTCGCCGAGCAATCTTGACGAGTGCGATGTCATTTGCTTGACCTACGACTCGTCGGACCCGGACAGTTTCGCGCATCTTGTGAATCTGCGCGAGCGGCACCCGGAAATTGACAACATTCCCCTCGTATTTGCCGCACTAAAGGCCGACCAGGACCGTGCGCAGCAGCGATGCGCTGAGCAGCCCGATGAGTACACGGCGCGGCTCGAGATCGCGGCGCCAATGCACGTCAGCTCGGACTGGCCGTCGAGCTTGAACGCGCTGTTTGTGCAGCTCGTTGAAGTGTCTATGCATCCCGGCGAGGGAACGGTGACTTTGCCGGGTACAGAAACAGACACGTCGATTCTGCCCGAACTGATTGGCGTGTCTGCCGTAGTTTCGGCCGTCGCATGCTCGTGGTGGCTGTATAGGTGGAATAGGTAGGAGTTTATAGATTAGTTTTAACGCGCGTAAGCATCAACTAGCAGCTGGAAATGCTTAGCGGTTTCTTCGGCAAGATGCCCCGGGATATCGCTGAGCAGAGCAGCCATGACGAAGTAGTTTGTGTGCATCACGTCTTCGTTGCCATGCGCGAGCTTCGTAATGAACAGCTCGTAAGCCTCGATGATTTCTGTGAGGGATTTCTTCAGCCGCGGTTCCAATTCGTCCGTGCATACCTGGAGCACACCAGAAAAATAGCTGGATACGAGCTGTGTGAGAATGTGTGGGCCCTTGCTCGGGTTCGACGCCTTCAAAGCCGCGGTTTCGATGCTGCGCGCTTGCTCGTCACACACGGACTGTATGTGGGGCCAGCACTGCGTGATGATGCTGTTTGTGAACTCGGGCACGTATTTGTGCAAGGGCGACTCCTCGCAAAGCCGTATGACCAGCATGAGCCCGAATAAGTCGTATGCGCACTGCGAAATCCAGGTCTGGATTTGCATGCCGTAAAACTCGAGCACATTACCGAACTTCTCCGTGAGCGGCTGCCGCAGGACTTCGCTCATTTGCGCCTCGATTTCGAAGCTGTCTGCGAGGGCAGCCAGAAGGCTATTGACCATGACCTCGAGCGGGTAGTACGGCATGGCCGGCGACACTGGCGTCGCCATTGGCAACGGCAAAGCCGAGCTCGCATCGAGAATCGTCGGCCGTGCACCCACGCTGAATGCGTCGACAGAATGCGCTGACGCAGCCGCACCCATTCCGGAGAAGAACGACGTCCGCGAGACGGCCTGGCCCAGCAGCTTCGGCTGGTCCGCGACCATCAACGGCTGGCGGCCTAACCAGCGGCCGTATTTGCCGAACAGCATGGTGTAGTACCATCTCATTGTGTTTTGATACGCCTGCGCGAGCGCGTGTGCGAGCCGAGGCGTCTGGGTCGTTAGCAGCTGGAGCGCCGGTTTCGCCGCGAGCAAGTCGCGCTGTACGAGCTGTGCGTCCGTACCGGGTCTTCTTAGCGCGCGCAGCTTCGCAAGAAACAGCTGCTTTGCCCGCTCGATGGCCCGCGAGAGCAGAACTCTTCTTAGCCTTTGCGCGCTCTCGGCGAGCTTGCTATTCTCGGCGTGCAAGGGCACGCGAATGCGGTCGAGCGCCTCGTACCAGGCCGGGCCGATCTCGCCTTCGAAAATCAGATCGACGTCGTGTGAACTGGGCACGTATTTCTTGAGCAGCGGGTCGAGCTCCGCGAGGGCGGCGGCGCGTGTGCGCAGTTTGTGGTGCAGCAACGCGCTCTGCGACTTGAGAACGGCCATGGCACTACTCAGTTGGCCGATCTCAGCTTCAAACTGGCTGCTTTTAGCCTGCAGCTGCGTAATGGACTCGAGGGCCGCTGCAGCGAGATCGCCCATTTCCTGCAGCTCGCGCGCGTCAAGCTCGAGCTGGCTCTCATTGACGGACCCATTCGGCTTTGGAAAAACCTCGGGAACGCCGAGCAGCTCCGAGACTTCTCGCATTTGCGCAGACTTCACAGAGACCTGAAATATAGCTGCAGCACGCCTTCGCCGTTAGGGTACTACGGATCCGTGCGGAATGCTTCACCGCGCGCTCGTTTCGCGGCAGCTTGTGCTCCCAATTTGTCGGCCGCTATTCCGATTCACCAAAAGGCCCATCTTCCTGGCACCGGCGCTCAATTCGAATTGGTCGACGGGCGTGCCGCAATTCTGTGGGCCATGGGCCAGTGGGCCGAAATTTGGCAACGCAGCCTCCGGCGGCCGTGCTCAATACCTAGCAATGAGCGGATCGGCGCTGATTTTCGCCGGCATCGAGCAGGAGAAGGAAGATGCCGATGACGGAAAGACGCAGACCGAGAAAAGGCTCGAACTCAGCCGAAAGCAACTCAATGAGGAGATCAAAGAGCGCCGCCAAGGATACGGGACAATCGCCCGGCTCCTGCTCGAGTATTTTTGGGACCCACTAACGACGTGGTTCCGGTTTTTCGAGCTTGTGGCACTGTTCACGCCCGTGCTGCTGACCGGCCTGCCATTGTTGCTCGGCATCGCCGTTGAGCCGTACCGGCGTATTTGGTTCGAGTTCTTGGTGAAAACCATGGAGCTAGCTGGGCCGACGTTCATCAAGCTCGGCCAATGGGCGGCGTCGCGGCAGGACATCTTCCCGGCCGACCTCATTCGGCCGATGTCGCAGTTGCACTCGCACGCGAAGGCTCACAGCATGGAGCACACGCGGCGCGTGGTTGCTGAGTGCTTTGGCAAGCCGTTGGAGGAGTGTTTTGTGAGCTTCGACGAGAAGCCGCTTGGCGTCGGCGCGATGGGCCAAGTATACAAGGCCCACTATGCGTCGGACGAGTACACGGGAGACGTGGCTGTGAAAGTGCTGCATCCGAACTTGGAGGTCAAGATCCATAGAGACCTGCAGATTATGATGTTTTTCGC
Source organism: Starmerella roubikii (assembly GCA_030584945.1). Lineage (NCBI taxonomy): Eukaryota > Fungi > Ascomycota > Dipodascomycetes > Dipodascales > Trichomonascaceae > Starmerella > Starmerella roubikii. The sequence goes on along the minus strand of JAJMCC010000009.1, from coordinate 96,545 downwards.
GAAGTTTGTGAACGCGCTGCCGACCATGGAGTGGCTGTCTTTGCCCGGCGAGGTCACGACCTTCGGCAGCATGATGCAGAGCCAGCTCGACCTTCGGCTCGAGGCCGAGAATCTACACATTTTCAACACGCAGTTTGCACACGACCGAGACATTTCCTTTCCGCGGGCTCCGCGCGAGGTGAGCCGGCGCCAGATACTTGTCGAGCAGCTTGTACAAGGCGTCTCCATGGAGAAGGTTCTGCATTTCTGCAAACACAAAGAGTACGACCGCGTCGTAGCCAAGCTGGGGCTCGATGCGTTTTTGAAGATGCTGCTTCTGCACAATTTTATCCACTCCGACCTCCACGCGGGGAACATCTTTTTGAGCATAGACAACGCAGCGACACGGACCGTGGACACCGTGCGCACCGAGCAGCTCAAGCGGGCTGAGACGCAGGAGGAATGGGACGCCGTGTGGGACGAGCTGTCGCCGCAGCACGAGCCGCCGCACCTCTGGTTCATCGACGCCGGGCTCGTCACCGAGCTGAACCCGCTGAACCGGCGCAATTTCGTGGCGCTGTTCAAAGCCATCGCCACATTCGATGGCTATGATGCCGGGAAGCTCATGATAGAGCGCAGCCGCACTCCGGAAACCGTTGTTGACAGCGAGCTGTTTGCGCTGCGCACGGAGCGCCTTGTGAACACGGTAAAACAGCGCACGTTCGCCCTGGGCTCCGTCGGTATCGGAGACTTGCTGGCGACGATGATGGAGATGGTCAGACAGCACCATGTGCGTATGGAGAGCGACTTCGTGACCGTGGTTCTGAGCATGCTCCTCCTAGAAGGCATCGGCCGCCGGCTCGACCCGGACCTCGACATATTCAAGGCTGCGCTGCCCGTACTGCGCAAGGTCAGCCAACAGGGCGCCACAAGCGGCCTTCCTGTGAGCCTGGCCACGGATGACGTTCTCCAGATGCTGAAAGTGTGGCTCGTGCTCGAGACCCGCCAGTTCATCAACGCCAGTGTGCACGAGGTTTACCAGTGCGTCCGCTACGATAGACTCAGTCCTAATACATAGTCATGATACATAAGACTAAGAGATACACTTATTTTTGCCAATATTCGAAGGGCAGCTCGTCGCTTGCGCGAGTCGCGTTTTAATTGAGCCCTTGCCCGTGCATGCTGAACAAGTATCCTTATCTAAAAACGAACAAAAACCCATTCGCAAATGGAGATGAGTGCTAAGAGGCCCGCGTACAATGCCGAGCGCTCGCACTCGTCAGGGTCCGTGTACAGCTGCGTCGACGAGGAGCTGCACACGGCTCTCGTGACTGTGGGCCCGCGGGCGCGCAAACAGGTGAGCGACGGACACATAACGAGAGGCTCTATCCCGTCATTCGACGGAATGACGGTAGGATCGCTGGATCAGTACGAAATACGGGATCAGATAGGCGCCAGACCAACACAATCCATGGGGAACTTGCCGAGCAAGCGGAACTGGGAATCGGTGTACATGGGGGACATAGACGAGTACGGCGACACTGAGGACGACGAGGAGGCGTTGCAAAATCAGGCTGCAGAGGCAGCGAATAGGGTGCATTCGTCTTCCTCTGAAAACAAGCAGTCGCATACCTCCTTTTTCCCATTCGGCCAGCGCAAGCGGTCTGGAAATATGGACGATTTCGAGGAGGCTACTTTTTTGCGTCCCAATTGATAGGCATTATCATACGTAGCATGAAGATTACCAAGATTTGCAGAGATCCTAGTAACCTCGCAGTTTACTTTACAGCTCGGTAGAAGGCCGAATAGTAGCAATCAGAGAAATGGCCGTGCCATGATGATATAATGCCGTCACACCGATGTGCTTCCAATTTGTTAAATTGAGTCAGTTAATTCTGTATCTATTGTGTTCGGATGACCGGAAAATTATGTTGCGCCACCCTAAGCATCGACTTTATCGGCGGTCTGTTCATACTATCCCAGAGATCTTTACAATATAAATCTGTAAGTCCTAACCACTCAGGGTTGCAAGGTTTACCGCAAACGTGCATTTACGGTAACGTGGAATGAATTGACCTAGTAGTAGATTCATGTAAACAAAATACCAGTTTAGTACATTTAGAGTTCGAAATACAGGTCAAAAGTGTGAGGGGGCAAATGCATGCGCCCAACGCCATACTTGACATAATATTTGTAAGCTGAGTAATGGTGGGCGTCTCCATATGTACGCTGACGCACAACCCTGGAAATTTCTCCAGCAGGCGCGACGTCTTATATACTTAGTGGTAGCAAGGCAATTTTAGCTCTGTATTCCGTAAAATGAGCGACCTCAAGGCTGACTTCGAGGACAACAGTTTAGACAGCTCGAAGAGCGAAACTGAGAGGAACATTATCGTCACCAATGAACATATCTGCAGGCATATTCTGAATCTCAATCCTATGTGCCGCGGCGATGAGGTCATTCCCCCGGAATGTCTCAATCGCCGGCTAGTCGATTGGGATGGTCCTGATGACCCGCATAATCCACATAATTGGCCTGTGTGGCGGCGATTGGTGATCACAAGCATCGTCGCATTGTGCACGACCTCGCTTTACATGGGCGCTGCTATCATCACCCCAGCTCAGGAGGATTACCAGAAGATGTTTAATACAACGACAGTGAAGACAGGCCTGGGCATTACGATGTTTGTCTGGGGATACGGTATTGGGAGTCTCTGGTTCACGCCTATGAGCGAAATCCCGATATTCCGAGGCCGCAACTACATCTACTATTTTTGCCAGCTGATCTTCTGTGTTTTGCAGATTCCCACGGCACTTTCCCATCACTTGGGTGGCTTTGCAGTGCTGCGGTTCATAGGAGGAATCTTTGCATCGCCAATGCTATCTACGGCAGCCGCGACGATTTCCGATATCTGGACAATGCCGACTAAGGTTGTGGCGATTATCATTTGGTCGTTTGGTGCCATTGCTGGACCATTCTTGGGCCCGTTAATTGGCGCCGCGTTGACGCTCACCCACCCGGTGAGCTACATTTTCTGGTTCATGCTCGCTATTTCCGGCGGAATGCTCATATTCGAGGTGCTGCTTTTCCCCGAGACCTCGGAACAAGAGCTGCTCATGCGGAAGGCCATTAAATTGCGCAAGGAAACTGGAGAAGAGGATTGGATCTCGGGTGGCGAGATTTTGCTAAAATCCCAGAACCTGCAGGCCGTGCTGTACGAAATGTTCTTCAAGCCGATCAAGATGACGTTCATGGAGCCGTCTCTGCTCTTCATGGATATTCACATTGGTTTGGTGTACATGACGATGTATCTGTACATGGAAGCTATGCCGATTGTTTACATTGACGTGCACGGCTTCAACACTGTTCAGATGGGCCTTGCATTCATGGCATTCCTCGTTGGTGCGACTGTCGCGGCTACAGGTTACATTCTCTATACGATTATCTCTAGGCATCGGATGGGTCATCCTGAGAAGGTGTTCGGCCCGAGTGCCGTCGTAGGCGCTTGTCTTCTGCCTGTTGGTATGTTCGTATGGGGCTGGCTGTCACGAGCTAACGACGCCAGTGGCCACGGCCATATTCATTGGGCTATTGGTATTATCGGCAATTTCTTTTTCGCGATCGGCACATTCCTGATATTCCAGTCCTATTTCGCAATGATTTCCGTCATGTATCCGCCGAGCACGGCCGGTTCTGCGTTTGCCTCGAACAACATTGTGCGAAGTATCCTTGGTGGCGCAATGCCTCTTTGCGGAACGATCATGTACAACAATACGGCAATCGACCAATACCCAGTTGGCTGGGGATGCTCGATCATTGGGTTCATTAGTATCCTCTTGATCCCGTTCCCCATTTACTTGACATTGAAGGGGCAGAGTCTTCGCGAAAAGACACTGAAGAAGTACCAACGAGAGTAGCGCATGATTTGAAACCAGGAATTTATTCAATAGACAACTGTATAGAACTTAATTAGATTTGTTAGATTTCCAGCAATCAACGAGAACTCTCAAGGAACTGACACTGTATTTACTGGATTCAGACAGTCTACTCTACTTTGGGCGTGACCTCATCGGTACGGAGTTCGTGATTCGTGAGCTCTTCTCTGATAGCAAGAACAGAGTCCGCAATCACGGCATCGACACCAGCCTCCAGCTGGATGCGCGCATTCTCTGGCACGTTGTTATCAGTACCGTACGTGAAGCACACAAGTCCATTCTCCTTAACAGCCCTCACGAGCCGCGGGCACATGATGAGTGGCTGCGCTCCTGACACAATGCCAAGAAGGTTGAATCTGCGCGCGAACCTGATCGCCTCCTGCAAGCTTGAAGCCCGCACGTCATACATCGGTTCCGTGCCCGCCTCGGTCAGGAAAAGCACCGGGATTGAGGGCTGTTTCAGAGACAGCAGAATGCAGACATCCGGATTGAAGCTCGACAGAATGACATCGCGACCCCGCTTGTGGTCGAAAATGACATTCAGGATCGTGTCGACGAAATGGTTGATCTCAACGACGGTGCCGTCCATTTCCTCACTTTCCGCCTCGTCTTGCATCGGATACTTGAACTCAATATTGAAGCCAAGTCCGTCGGGCAGAGTCTTGAAAAGCTCCTCCAAAGTGGCGAATTTCGACTGGATGTGCAAACCGCGCACGTTCCCCTTGTAGCCGCGCTTTTGGAAATCACGCGTATGCCGCATGCGTTGCAGCGCATCCTCGTAGCTCGAGCTCGTTTGCTCATGCACACTGCGCGACCGCTTCGGGCCCAGGAACAAGTTGTCCTCCTGCGGCGACTTTTCGCGCTTACGGCCACGTTCCTCGTGCTCCTGGATATTCATAAATTGGTCATAGGACAACGCATGCATCGGCACGTCGAAGCCGCTATCACCAACCACAAAGTCGTGGTAGATTACGGGTACAGAGTCCTTCGTGATTTGCACGTCGAACTCAACATAAGAAGCGCCCAAGTTTGCAGCTTGAATGAAGCTCTCCACTGTGTTTTCACCTAGCTGCAAACTGCTCTTCTCGAGCGTGTTTTTGCCGAGTCCGCGGTGGCCAATAACGCGCGTCGTAATCAGCGAACGCCAGTACGTTGTCGAGACATTCAGCCCATTCAGTGGATGCGGGAACGGTTTGACCACAATGTATTCAAAGTTGACCTCACCAAGTACGCGCATTGACGCGGACTCAATAATCGGGATCGTACACACCTTGCGGTTCAGATCGTCCATACGGGCGATCGGCGGCAGAATGAAGACGCCGCGAGCCAAGACATTCGAGCCGGTCGAGTAAGTAGGTACGAGATCAAACACTAGTCTCAGCTTGCTTAAATGCTTCGTGAAAAACGGCAAAGGCTCAGTGGCAAGGCCGAATTCGCTCACGGGCAAGTCCACGGGGAACGACTCTCCTCCTGCTGACGGCGTCGCACTAACAACCAGACTGAGCGCGGTGTCCAGCTGCGTTTTCCCGGCCTCCGTCATTGGGACAGTATCGAGATTCACGGGGTAGACATGAGTCTTTCGGAGATCGCGCGAGCCTAAGGTCACAAACACGACGTGCTCTTCGCTATCCTCGAGATACCGGTGGCCAAACGTCTTGAGCACTGTGTCGACGACTTCACGCTTCTCGGTGCTGCTCTTCATTGCCGAGTGCGACGACAGCTGCTGCTGGCTTGCTTCGTTTACCGGCGACGGCAGTTTCTTCGCCAAGGTCAAATGGCCTCTCAAGGCGGCATGCTCCTTTGCAGACCATCCCGAATGGTCGAGAATATCTGCGCGTGCACCAGCCTTCAACAAACAGTCGGCGATCTCCTGCGAGCCGTCCACGGCGGCCACGAACAGCGGCGTCCACTGGAAAGTTTTCTCGCGCACCTCGAGATTAGCGTGTCGCTCGATGAGCAGTTTCACGACCTCCAAATGACCGTAGCGCGCGGCCAAGTGCAGTGCAGTCTCGCCGCTGTTCGGGTTCTGGAAATTGACGTCGTAGCCGTGGTCTAGAAGCTGCTCACACACGGCCACAGTATCCAGGCGCGTCGCAGTGAGAAGCAGTTCGGGGATTGGCGGCGGGCTGTAGTGCAGCAGCTCCTTCAAGGTGAACGGGTGCTTGTTGATTACGGCCAAATCCAAGGGCGTCGAGTTGTCGGCGTCGGCGAATTTCAATGCCGAGGGCTCCAATGACAGCAGCAATTGTGCGGTGCCGGCCAATCCGTAGCGCACGGCGTAGTGCAAAGGGGCGCGCAGCTGCAGGTCGACGGTCAGCAGCAAGGTCGCTACGGACTGCCTTTTCCCCAGAGATTGCAGCAGCACGCCGAGGCTTTTCGCACTGCGGTGGTCTACCGGCGACTTTTCGCGAACTTTTGCGGGCAGCACGGCCACAGTTTGCTTTGTGTGCTTGCCAACATCGATCTCGCGCTTCAGATGCTCGCCGACCTGCCGTCCCTCGGCAATCACGACCTTATGCACGATGTTGCGCCGGTTGATGTCGGAGCGCACGTCAGTAAGCTCCAAAGCGTGCGGCTCAGCTAGCAACGGAATAACGTCGTCGGCGTGCATGGTCACGGCTCGAATCACGAGCATCAGCGCCTGCTTACCATTCAACGGCACCGTTGCGAGCCCATGGTGCACGCCAGCGACGTCGTTGCGGTCCACCGCCAGTTTCAGAGCGTCGAATGGCGTCTCCGTGTCATTCAGCGACGTGTTCGAGCTGCTAAAGGGCCCCGTCCCCTGGCCGTTCCCATTCTGGCCCAAGTGCGGCGCGATGTCTCTGAGCATTTTGCTGATGGCGTCCACTTTCTCGCCGATCTCCTCGCCGTTCGAGAACCCGAGAATGTGGATTTTCGAGCTGAGGTAGTAGGATTTCGCGCGCGTGCCGATTTTCTTGTCGAACTTCTTCAAGATCTTCGTGAAGCCGCGCTTGTTCACCTCGGCGTACCACTGCAAGTTGCGCAGCTGCGCGCGCAGCTCGAGCAGCATCCCGGCCATCTCGTCCTTCTCGGCCTCCTCCGTCTCGTCGTGGTTCAACTGCTGCCACAAAAGCTGCACCTGCTGGTCGACATGCCGCAATCGGCGCACATACTCCGCAAACTTCGCATTGTAGAAGCTGTCGACTGTCTCGACGTTGCGATCAACGGCAAAGAAAAACGGGGCGGTGATGCTGTCGTCGACCTGGGGATCAACGGCCAGCGCCAGCGGCGGCCCAGAGTAGAGCGTGCCGTTTGCAGTGTGCACATCTGGCGGTCTTGTCAGGTCGTTTGCGGTGTCGCTCGCCGCACCGTGCGCAATTCCGTTCGCAGCACCACCAGACGTCTTTGCCGACGCGTTTTTCAGCTCACGTGCAGCCTGGTTCACGAGTTTCTTCAGACCCTTGTAGTCAATATAGAACTGAGACCATTCGGGAACCTCGTTCCGCTGCAGACTTTTCGCAAATTTCATTGAAAACTATGCGGCGGTATCTAGGCCAAGGCCGATTGTTCATATGCACCTGGGCACGGTTAATTTTTTTTGATCGCACGTGTTAGAATCCATGAAGCGGCCCGAAATGCTTGCCGAAAAGAACGTTCGGGTGAGCGGGGAATGCGCACACACTCTTCTGATTACCATCGGGCATCTTAAATTCTGATTTAGTGCGCCTTTTTCATGCTCTCACCATAAATCACCACTGATCGTGCTGACTCAGTGATATCGAGTATTTACTTGTGACGCGCTTATTCTCTGCAGTAGTCTCTAAATTTTAGTAGGTTATGGTTCTTATGCGGTCTATATAAATACGATGTCTACCAAAGCGCAAGCAGAACCGTCGTGATTGCCGTCAAACCGAGCACAGTGTAGCCCGTGCGGTAGACGCCCTGCAGCGTGAGCTCGCGGCCCGTGTCCCAGATAAGGTGGCGGATGCCATTGAACGAGTGGAACGTGAAGGGCAGCGCGATCAGCGCCTTTGTCGTGAACTTCAGGATCGCCGGCGCGGCGCCCCAGGCCGCAGCAACGCCCGAAAATGTGAAAGGGAGGCCGACGAACGGGCCAACGGCGTAGGCCACAGCACCGCCGTAGAGGGCGAATGCAAGGGCGACTCCGGTGATGCGGTGGGCACCACTGAGATACCATGTGAGCTGCGGCTGGTAGATTTCAAGATGCGGGGACATCGGGCGGTTCTTGCGCTGCTCGACGAGAATCGACTGCTCCTCGTCCGGAGTGATGCGGTTCGTCGCGACCGTGCGCAAACTCTGCGCAACGGCACGCTGGGCCGGGAAAAGCAGGCTAGATGCACGCAGCGGGCGCGAGGCCTGTATAGAACGGGAAGTAAGACTGCGCAGCATTGTGTGGGGTGTGAATTAATAACCTCGAGGTAATTGGTCAAGTCCTAAACCTCGCCGCGAATAACGGCTAGCGGTGTGGGGCAGGTTGGGAGTAAGAACGGATCTGGGAAGATGGATCTGGGAAGATGCGGCTTTAAGATGGCTAGGGAGAATGTTGCCTTTCGCGAAGAGGCAGTAGCGTATCGTTAATAAATTAATTGGGGAAATGTAGCTATGCTAGCACTGTACGTATCCTAGGCATGACGGCTCCATCACAACTCTTTACGACGTCTTAGACTGCTTAGTCTTGTCGGATCTCGTGGTTCAGCCACGCCTGTGGCTCTACTCAGCTCTGCTGTAAGTTCTGCCTAGAGCGAAAGTTGCAGTGCAATTTTCATCGCCCTAATGATCCGGTTTATCCGTCCTGCCTGGCCGCGTCTCGCGCGTTTGCGGCCTGTCGCGCGCTACAGCACGATCCATGATAAGTACGCAAAGAAACTCGCGGCTAAGGCCGAGCGCCAGGGCCTGACGCTCGAGGAGCTGCTCCTGCACGCGCAGCCGCAAGTCGAGGAGCAGAAACGCAGCGATGTGGCCGATCTGATCGAGCAGGCCAAGAATTTTAAAAAGAAGAAGACGTCTGCGGACACAGAAGAGCCCGAGATCGAGAAGGCCATCAAGGCAAAGCCGTCTACAATGGAGCTCGACAGTTTTGTGGATGTCGAGAAATTCAGCAAGCACAATGCGCGCGAGATCGAGATGCTGTGGAAGGCGCGCTTTGTGAACTCGAAGCAGTCTTTCAGTGGCAGCATGAACAGTGAAGCGTTCTCGAAACTGTACATAAACGCGCGGAAGTACCCGACTTTCGTGCTGCCTCTGCCGCATAAGGCGCACGGCGTAGAGCTGCACTACGTGCAGTGGTCGTTTGTCACGAGCAAGACGGTGTATTGCTTGATCACAAGCCTCGCGCAGTACAAGCTCCATAACGAGTACGCGCAGCCGCACACAACATTCATGGTCCACACCGACTTCGCCGACCGCGGCATTGTGTTGACCAACACAGTCATTCAAGACAACCAGGCGACAAAGGAGAATGCGGCGCTGCTCGTCCTGAATTTGCAGCGGTTCTACACGGCACAGGCTGACAACGAGTACAGCGCGGCGAAACTCGAGTTGCTCCACAAATTCAATTCGGGCGATGCCTCTTTCGACGTGGATAAGCTAATTCAGGCCACGGAGACAATCGACTAGGCCCACTAGCCTTTGTACATATGCTAAATTTTAGACTACACTTTCCCAGAGATCCTCCCGGCCATCAGTCATCTATGGGTTATGGCGATCGGCAGAGCTGTGTATCTTGGCCCCGCGGGAACGTACTCGCACGAGGCGGCACTGCAGGCCTTTGCCGAATCGAGCCTAGTCCCGGCCGCCTCCTTAAGATTGGTGGTCGAGATCCTTGCTGAGGGAAAGGCAGATCGCGCCGTTTTGCCTGTGGAAAACTCCACAAACGGCGTTGTGTATGCTGCAGTGCAGGCGCTAATTGACTACAGCAACGTTTTAGAGGTCACTGGTGAAGTCAAAGTACCCATAAAACACCAGCTCTACACAAAAGAACCCGATCTCGCTAGCATACGCACAGTCTACTCACACAGCCAAGTTTGGGGCCAGACAGATAAATGGCTGCGAGAACATCTGCCGCATGCAAAGCGCGAGAACTGCGACAGTACTGCGAAGGCCGTGCAGATCGCGCTGGCCTCCGAGGGCAGTGCGGCGCTCGCCGGTCCGTACAGCTCTCAAACTGAGGCATTGGTGCACAACTGCTCAGACGACCCGTCGAACACGACAAGATTCCTCATACTGAGCCGGAATGGAATACACGCGGGATCGCAAAGCGCGGAATCGCAAAACGTGGAACCCCAAAATTCGGAATCGCAATCCGAATTCCCGCAAAAATCGCAAAATGAGAGCGTGTCACATAGTTACGCTGTCGTCAAGAACTCATCAATAAGCAGCGTTTTAAGAGAATGCAGGAAAGTGAAATTCCTCGCCATGGTCCCGGCAAGCGAGGCATGGCACTACCATTTTTTCATCGAGCTCGAGACAGACGTGCCCGAGGCATGGATCGCGCTGAGTAGATAAATAATATACGCAGATACACTAACTACAGAACCAGCGTCTCGATACTGTACTTCGGCACGCGGCGCGTATCCGACCCTTTTACAATGGGGCCGGATGTGCGCTTCGCCTCGGGAGCCGTCGGGTTCAGACCTAAAGTGCTGAATAGATCGGAAATCGCCGTCGCCGCTTTCACGTTCTGCTCCAAGCTATCAATCTGTAGGTCGAGCTGTTCGTGCAAGTCCTTGATGCTATCGACGTTCCAAGCAAGAAGGCCCATTGCGTCGACAAACGGCGTCACAAGCCCGATTGTCTGCGGATACCTGCTTAGCCTCTCGATGAGTACACTTAGCGACGATGTAGACCGCATCGACCGGAAGGCTGTACGCAGGCCCTTCAGAATCTGGGGGCTGCTGTAATCTTCTTGCAGCCGAGTCGCTGCGTCCAAAAACGTTTCCTCGTCACTGTTCAGCAACCCGCGCACTAGGTCGACAACAGAGATCCCCGTAAGGGACACAAGAGCCTGGCGGTACAAAGTGCTGTCCGACTGCTCTAAGCTTGGCAGCAGTTTCGCGAATTTCGGCTCATTCAGCGGGAACAGCGGGTGTGTAAGAAGATAAACAGCAACACCAATGGGGAGGTAAGGCTTCAACCGTGGCAAAAACGCCAACTCGCAGGCCCTGACGACAACACGCCGGTCAGCGTTACGGTCATCCGCCTCTTCGAAAACGAGGTCGTCGCTCATCCCGTTCTGCTCATCAAGCACTTCTGTCCACGGCTTTCCGGGAGATTTCAAATAGGCAACAATCGCGCCAAACGATGGCCCGTCGCGCTGCTCAATGAACTTCTCTAAGTCGCGCATGACTCGCTCGCTCTCGGCTTCGCTCTCTTTGAGCTGCGACACAGCCGTTTGCTTGAATTGGCTCGGCTGGCCCTTGAAGGCATCGAATATGTCGACCAATGGGAATTCTGGCTTCGCAGTGAATCCCTTGCCGATCGACTCGAGCAAGGTCCCGGAGGTTGGCACGACTTGGATGCCGACGACAGCCTTCCCCTGGAGCGCGACTACCGTCGACGACTCCTCGACAAAGTCGAGCAAAGAATTAATGCCGGACGGGATTTTTAAACTGCTCACTTGAGACTGGAAAGTGAAGTCGAGCTGCTGGACTTCATTCCCGCGCACAACAAGAAGATTGTTCTGCGGCAAAGCGATCACAGATTTGACGTCGCCGGTTACGTCAAGCTCACCTAGGGGCTGAATTTCCGGTACGCTGAATGCGCGAATCGTTGCATCCTGAGCGACATACAACCGCGATTCATAAAAGCTGAAATGCGTCTTCCCAGTGTAGTCCACACCCAGCAATGTATTTTGGGAGAGTTTATGGAACCCCGAAGAAGTCAAAGCCCATACGGTGGCGCTTAAGGCTCCCGTGCGCAGCTTGTGAACGGTTAGTATCGCCGCGTCATCCGTGGTAGCCCGCGCCGAAAAGACCAGCTCTTCCGTCGCATTCTCCCACACAGACACGAGATCATCATCCGCTGTAAACACATGCATCTTCGATTTTGTGAGTACGCCGATGGCGCCTTCGTTCGAAAACAGATTCAGCGCGGCTTCGTTGAGTTCCATAGTTTGGCCCGAGGACAGCACATGCAGTATATGTTTTGAGCGCTCAAGGCTTCCGTATGCCTTGATTTGACCATCTGATGCCAACAAACTGGAGATGACGACGTTTGGCGAGATGGAATGCGTGTGTAGGACCTGGGGCGGGCGCAGCGAGAGCTTGCTGATGGAGCTTCCACTGGCACCCAAATAAAGAAACTCCGAGTCAGTGCATGTGGCCACAGAATTGACGTTTTTCTGGCTGAACCGGGGCAGCTGCACGAGCTCGAATGGCTCGCTGATCATGGTGAAAAATATACTGAGTGGACCCTACTGCCTGGAAAAAATAAAAAAAATTGCGAGGCCACAAGAGCGCACGACGAGACACGGGAAGACGCAAACGGGTGGTATTTAGATTAAAAGGAATCGTATGAAGTGTTAAAAAACGAGAAATTCCAAAGAATGTTATTGTGGAAGGCCGAGTCTCGCCCACAGCCTCGAAATTTAGAAACGTCCCAATTGGACAAAGCTCATCTCGTTTATTGCAATTTAAATCATGTTGTTAACTCAGTATCTGGAAGTTCGAACGTGCCTTGTTCATTAACTCTACTCTTTTCGAGGTGAGGGTACTAATTTAGTGAAAAGAAAAATTTCGCCATAAACAATGGTGAAGGAAAATATCAAAACGGATGCTACAAAACTGCCGAAGTCAAGCGACCATGGCGAAATTCTGAAGCAAGTTGAGTTCTACTTTGGTGATAACAATTTGCCTTATGACAGGTTTCTTTGGACCGAGACGCAGAAGAATGATGGGTGGGTGCCGATCAAGACAATTCACTCGTTCAAGCGTATGCAGCGCTTCCAGCCGTACGAGGAGGTTGTAGAAGCCATTAAGAAGAGCCCCGAGCTTTTGGAGGTCAGCGAAGACAGCGAGAACGTGCGCAGGGCCACGCCTATTCAGACCCCGGCGCCGCAGGAGAAGCAGAACCGCTTTGCACGCTCCGTTTATGCGAAAGGATTTGGTAAGGAGACGCCTACCTCGCAGTTTGACATCGAGGAGTTCTTTGCGAAGCACGGTCCGCTGAACCAGGTCCGGCTGCGGCGCATGGACGACGGCACCTTCAAGGAGTCGGTTTTTGCAGAGTTTGCGAACCTCGAAGATGCGAAGAAGTTCGTCGAGCAGGAGCCCAAGCCGAAATTCGACGACAATGAGCTGGTTATTATGTCGAAACAGGCGTACGTCGAGATGAAGTCTGAGCAGCACAACTTCGCGGATCGCGCGAACGGCGTGCAGAAGCCGAAATTCAACGCCTTCAAACTGATGAACGCGCAGCACAAGGGCGACCGCCGCCAAGGCCGTAAGCGTGGCGCGGAAGGCAACGGGCGCTATGCTAAGCGCAGCAAGACCGAGCAACACAAGCCTGAAAAAAAGTCCGAGGAAACGAAAGAGTCAGAGACGACTGAAGTGACTGAGCAATCCGAGAAGACTGTGGAGAAGACGGAGAAGGTTGAGGAGAAGACCGAGGCGTAACTAGATTAATGTACAGTTCTATTCAGAAAAAAGTGCCACTGGAAATATTTCTTATGCATTCACATTACACTGGTATATGGCGTGTTTTATCCAAGTAATCTAAGCAGCGAATGACTTTCGCGGTTTCCTACGACTCTTTTTGTCAACGACCTGGAACCCGCTGTCGTCATCAAACACAAACTCTTTCGCGTCTTTCGGAGCCTCTTTTACATCCTTGGAATCCTTCGTGTCTTTCGGATCTTTAACATCCTTTGGTTCCTTCACGCCTTTCAACTCCTTATCTTTCAGTTCCTTATCCTTCACATCTTTTGTCTCCTTAGCATCTTTCATATCCTTAACTTCTTTAGACTCCTTCTCTCTACTCGAGTTGACGTCACGAGATTCCTTGGAGTCCTTCTGCGAGTTCGAATCCTTCGGGGGCGATTTGTTGCGCTTCGTCGCCGGCTTCGACGTCGGTTTCGGCTTTTCGACGGTTTTTGCGACGACCTTCGAGGCTGAGTGGTTGCCCGTAGGTCCTAGCGCCACGGCATCAGCATACGAGATTGGCCTTTGCTCAACGGACTTGGCCTCTTTTCGATCTTTCTTTTTGTCAGCCTCGCTTCTATCAGCCTCCTCCGCGTCGAACTCCTCTTTTGTCTTGGACCGTTCACTCCTAACTCCGTTTGTCGACGCAGCACCGGCCTCCACGCTTCTCTTCGTCTCCTCACTCGAGGCAGCAAAATAGGCTTTATCGCTGTCGCCTTCGCTCTCAACCGCACTGAGTTCATCAGCCTCATCAATGCCGTCCTCAACGAGATGTTTAAGGTGCCGATACGACACTTCTGTGCTACCCACGTTTTCGTTACTGCCGTCGGCGAGCTTAGTCATAGCCGCCGACCCGGCTGAATCGCCCGCATAAAAGAGATTGAGAGCAGTCACGAGGGCCAGAACGTCGTCCTGCTTCAACGACGAGCCACCCAGCTCGTGCTGGTATGACACCAGATTCAAAAACTTTGAAAGAAGCAGATGTGTAGCCTCAGTCTTCTGCTTAGCCTCGGCCTCGGCCTCTGCTTTGCCTCTCTCGAACTCGGCTGCACGGATTTTGCGGTCCTCTTCATTTTTTTTCGTAACGTACTGGCGGTACAGATCTTCCATGCGTTTCGCCTCATCGTACATGCCCGTAATCTCGTTTTTGCTTTGCGCAACCTGACGCTGCTCCTGGTTCAGGCCAGCGGCATCGCTATTACTGTAGAACTCGCTGCGTTCTTTGCGGCTCTTTAAAGACGCAACGCGATGGCTTAGCGTCAGCGAGAAGTCCCGGAACTCGCCGGATTTTTCCATCTGGAAAGTTATCCTAGAGGGTAGGGTGCTGCTGCTCTCCATTAGCTTGTTGGCAACGAGCGAGATCTTGGCTCAGGGACAGACATGTGCGCTATATGTAAAGTAGCCGCAAAAAAATGTCGTGCTTGATATTGCATATTTCACTTTAATTATGTACAACTTACACGGAGTGTCAATCAAGCTCTCGTATCGAACTGAATGGTCACTGGCCCGTCGTTGACAAGCTCGACATCCATCATTGCACCAAACTGGCCATCACCCACATCGGCCATACCGTTTGGCATGAAACCACCTATGAGTTCGCGAGCACGCTGGTACAGCGTACTTGCCTGAGGACCCTTGGCAGCGCCGTGGAAATCTGGCTTGGCTCCTTTGTTCACCTTGGCATATAGGGTGAATTGGGAAACGCACAAGATTTTGCCTTGGATATCCACTATATTCTGTTTCCACTGCCTGTCCTCGGCATCCGGCCAGTACCGCAAGCTCGTAACCTTCTTGGCCAGCTTCAAACAATCCTCCTCGGTATCCTCGGGGCACACACCGATCAGGACAACGAGCCCGCGGTCAATCTGGCTCAGGACCTGATTGTTCACAGTGACGCTCGCTCGTTTGACTCGCTGAATTACCGCCCGCATGAGTCTTACCCTGGTCTCGTGCAGCAGATGATCTATGTATTGTGTATATCGTCGAGAATGCCCATAAAGTCAAATGATTCTGGGGAATAGCGCTAAGAGTCACTCTTCGATAAGATCTGAATGCTCCAGAGGGAGCTGTGCCTACGTATCTATTAATTTCGTGTGCTGCAGGCAGTAGTCAGGCCGGCCTGCACACCTGATCGTCTGGACTCTTTCGACAGTGAAAATTTCAAGTGTCCCTAACCACACGCAGGCTATATTCAATTTTTGCAAGAAAAAACAATTCTTTTGTAAAAAGCAGGTAACGAACGATTAAATATGGACGGTCTCAGAAAGAGCGAGGGACACGAATCTTTGGACGAGCTGCGCGACACACTGCTCAATGTGTCTGGAGATGTCGATTTGGCAAACCGGTTTCGAGCGCTCTTCCACCTGAACACGCTAGGTAAGGAAGGTAACACGAAGGCCATTGACATCATTACTGAGGGCTTCCGTGACCCGTCGGAGCTGCTCAAGCACGAGATGGCCTATGTACTCGGCCAAACCCGCCAAGAGTATGCAATTGACCCGTTGATCTCTGTTCTCGAGGACCCAGAGCAGCAGGCCATGGTCAGACACGAGGCGGCCGAGGCTCTTGGTGCCATTGGCAACAAGCGCGCGACTGACGTCCTGCGCCACTACGAGAAGGAGGACCCCCTCGAGGTCGTGCGGCAGACCTGTGAACTGGCGATTGCGCGCATCGAATGGGAGAACAGCGAACTTTCTAAGCAGGAGAAGATCGCCCAGTCGCAGTTCGAGTCGATTGATCCGGCCCCGCCATTGGCTCTCGAGCAGAAAGAGGACGTTGCGAAGCTTGGAGAGAAGCTGAATGACCAGTCTCTGCCGCTGTTCGAGCGGTATCGGGTTATGTTCAGACTGCGGGATGTTGGTACCACGGAGGCTACGCTCGAGCTTGTGAAGGGCTTCAGTGACCCGTCGGCGCTTTTCCGTCACGAGATTGCCTACGTTATGGGCCAGCTTTGTGACCCGGCCTCAGTTCCTGCCTTGATCAAGGTGCTTCAGGATGCGAGTGAGGTCGGCATGGTTCGCCACGAGGCTGCCGAGGCTCTTGGTAGCATAGCGACCGAGGATGTGCTTCCGATCCTCAAGAAATGCATGGATGATGAGGAAGACGTCGTGAGGCAGAGCGCGATGGTTGCGCTCGACATGTACGAATACGAGAACAGCAATGAACTGGAATATGCTCAAGTTCAGACTTAAATCTGCATTTAATCGATGATAATGAAAAGTTAATGATCTATAACTATCGCTCTTACAAAAAATCGGTGAGCGGAATGAAAATCTAAATTGTCGGTTTTGAGGAGCATTATCACCGATAAACAACGCGATTGTAGGGCTCAAAAATGTTCAGGCGGTTCTGCTGGGGCTTGTAAATCACGTACGGATTCAAGCGTGGCCTCAAAGCGTCAATGCCAGTTAGGTCAGGATTGGCCCCAGCGTCGGAAGTCCTCTGGAAGTTCGCCTCACGGGGCAGAGTGTTCTCTGGCGAATCCACGGTGTGATCACGCCCGTCGATGAAATTGAACTGAAAGCCTAAAGCAGTTGGTGCATATGCATAGGGAACCTCATAGAAGGGAACGCCGGGTTGCTTGATGCTCTCCCAAGCAACGTCTTGCTGCTGTTGAGCAGGAAGCTCTTGAAGAATCTGCTCATTGCGGCCATTAGGAGGCGGCGGAGAGGGAGGCGGCGGAGGAAGAGGCATCGGCGGCCAGCTAGGAGGCGGCAGCGGATTCCTTGGAGGTGGATGTTGCGGAGGTGCGCCCTGAGGCCCCTGAGGCTGTGGGCCATTAGACCCCGGACTCGGAGGGCCATCACGGGGTCGAACATACGGCTGCCGCGCGGCTCCTTGCCACCTGGAAGAGCCACCGGGTGTGGATTGCTGGCCATAGGAATTCTGAGAAGACGGGGACTGATGTGCATAATCCTGAACACCGAACTGAGCAATTTGCGGTACCTGCAGAAAGTAATCATTCGCGGAATAGTCCTGCTGGTAAGGCTGAGTCGACAAATCTCGATTTGCAGCAAGCTCAAACTGCCGGAAGCCACGAGGGCGATCAAAATAGCCATACTGTTGCTGGTAGTCATATGCGACAGGAGGACAGCTGCAATCTCTTGGAGACTCAAAAGAGCTCGGATTCGGTAGAGGATAATACTCAGGATTGCTCTGTGGGGGCGGATACTGCGGTGAGTCGGGCGGATAAGAGCCGTATTGAGGAGCGTACTGTGGCGAGCCATACTGTGGGAAGCTGTACTGCTGCCCGTACTGAGACCCTTGCTGGGGTGAGCCATACTGCGGACTTCCCTGGGCGTATTCCCAGTACGGCGAAGATTCATACTGAGATACGCCTACAGCGGATGGCGCAAATCCTGAGACTGGTGGCCAATTGACCCGTGCGCTCGAGTGCGTCACACTGTCACTGAGCGAGGAGGCCAAAGTAGGGACGCTTTCAGACAAAACATTGGTGAACTGGGATGCCTTCGCGAAGCCTGATGATCCCATACTAGAAATCTTCGTTGTACTCAGCAAGGTCGACTGCACGGAACCAACCACGAATTTCTTGGCACTTCCATCCTTTGGTTGGTTCTTGGCCACTTGTTTCGATTTCTGCCGAGGAGCTCCTGATTCCTTCGCCTTCACGTTAACAGCAGCAGAGGGAGGAGGTCCGTAAATTGTGGTGTACATCGGGCTCTCTGTTATCGTCTCGAAATTTGTGGTTTGCTGAGAAGTATACAGCGTCGTGGCTTCAGTGATGATCTGAGGCGCAGACGCCGTAGAAGGAGTCACAGTTGCATACTGAACGGATGTTACAGTGTCATCAAGAGTAACTGTTTCCGGTTCTGGCACGGCTGAATAAACGGTCGTTGTCAGCTCTCCATTATCACCGTTATTTGGAATCAACGCAGGATTTGTAGGTGCAGCATAGGTTGCCTGAGGAGGATTGTACTGATACGTCTCCGCAGGTTGATACGTCTCCGCAGGTTGATACGTCTCCGCAGGTTGATACGTCTCCGCAGGTTGATACGTCTCCGCAGGTTGATACGTCTCCGCAGGTTGATACGTCTCCGCAGGTTGATCTGAAGGCGCAGGAGGATAATAGTAACCTTGACTTTGCTGCTGCTGGTAGACAGGACAGTAGTACTGCTGTGGATAGTAGTACTGCTGCTGGTAGGCCGGGTAATATATGGGTCCTGGTTGATACTGTTGGTAGTAGCCCTGTTGCTGAACGCTACCTCCAGTGTAAGGACCATACACACCGTTGTTAGGTGAATTGCTGCTGACTCCACTTTTACGAAAGGGGAATAACCAGCTTGGCAAAATCGAGCTCCAACCAGCGCAATTGCCATTACAGCCAGAGTCGCCGTTATATGAATCACCATAGCCCCCATAGTTATTGCCATAGCCGCCGTAGTAACTGCTATAAGCTCCACTGTAGCCATTGTATGGACCATAGTTACTCGAAGCCGCAGAGTTACCAGAGGTGGTGTCCAAATTTGTGCTACTACGGTTGCTTCTTCCTCTTCGGCTGAAAAGCCTCGTTAAAAAATTGCCACCGCGGCTTTTACTTCCAGCGTCAGCCCTCTTCTTCAGAATCGCCGAGTTTGACTGTTGCTTTGAATCAACCGCAGCACTACCATAGTAGCCAGTTCCGGATTTACCATTGGAGCCATGCTCGTGGACACCAGATCCATCATACACTCTTTGACCATAGCTTCGGTATCTCGAGTCCCTATAATCTCCAGTGGAAGTTGCCTTAGACGCGTATCTGGAGTTAGAGGGTCCCGCACAAGGTGTTGGATATCCAGAGATTCCATCTGAGCGAGTAGTCGAGTTTGGACTACTAGCAGGTGCCTCTGATCTCGAAAGAGTGTCTTTCGAGAAAGAGGACTCACTCACGTCCTGAGGTAGACCAACCGAAATGAATGCCGGATAGCTGTGGGAACCTGCGCTCAAGGATTCACTGCTTGTGGAAGGCTCTTCCAAGGAAGCAGTGCTTGAAGAACGAATGACAGAGAAGTTTGCACGCGGAAGATCCGTTGCGTACGACAAAGAGCTAGAAAATATGCCAGTGCCGTACGGAGGTACGAATGAGATGGAGTAATCATACGAGTGCGTGAACTCGCCATCGATATAGCCACTGTAATAGCCCTTGAGCTCACCTTCCAAGTACGCTTCAGAGAAAATGTCACCAGCACTCCCCGTTTGGGCAGCACGGAAACCGCTTTGGTAGCCATGAAGATAGCCATCGGATTCACCCCAGTCATATGCATTCAGGTACCCACCGCCTTCGTGGCATGGAGTAGGGGCAGATGCTGTGTCTACCATTGACGTTGCTGAGAGCTCGTCAAGAGACCAGACATCAGAATTTGCGGGAGCATTCGTGAGTGGAATGGTGATCACAGGACTCAGTGTGAAGTTTAAAGTATCTTCACCATCACAGGGATCGCCATGGTCAAAGTCCGGGCTAGAGAAAGGATACTCAAGGGACGGCAAGCCGGAGCAGCTGTCACAATCTACTACCTCAATGGATTTTGGAGGGTCGATCACAACTTCTACTTCAATACCGTCTACGTCTGTGCTGCCATACTCGAAAGTGAACTTGCGTTCGTGCCAAGCTGGACTCGGAGTCGGCTCCAAGCTGGAGACAGAGGTTGCACCAGTGAGAGCAAGCTCAGCAGAAAGCCCCGTGGCTGTTGCCAGCACGACTTCTGACTGCAAAGAATCCAGCAAGTGATCCTTCGAAGCCACAGGTTTGTTGCTCTTACGAGCGTCCCTGGCTGACCCGAGCTCACACAGCGTAGCGAGACACAGTATGTACTTCATGACGTGAGATGAAGAAGCTAGATTTTGCTCGTGGTCATTCTTTTATATGCTACTTTCACGCTGATGCGCTTCTATTCGGATCAAAACCTACTAATCATAGCAAACTGATAATCATTTGGTGGTATTTACCCCACGCGAGTTCTAAACAGCCATGGTTAGAGAGGTCAAGGGCGTGAACATCCCACTGCAGCCGACCAACGTAAGTGAGGACTAGAGACCGTAGTCGGGAAAGCAAAGACCGGGAGAGGTCCGGATATCTTTGATCACTATCAACTGTTGTGGGGTGATAAGCTCGACGTCTTTGTTCTGAGAAAGGCTCTCTTGCGCGTAATTTTGCGGTCAAATTCAGATTAGACTAAGTTTCAACATGTTTAAGAAACGCAAGGCGCAGAGAAGTGATGCATCAACCCACCGCGAGCATATCGAGCAGCACCGCACTCCCGTTGTCACTTCTAAGCAGACCAAAACTCTAAGTATCGCTCCAGCGGTGGAAAAGCAGGGCACTGAACTCAATGTAGACGAGCAATGGGAAGATGAGCAGCTGAGGCGCAACGGTATGGCTGTGCCCAAGAAAATTGGATCGAATAAATTGGGGAATGTGCGGCGAAGATTAGAAGAGGAGATTAAACGACTTGAGGCGTTACAAAACTAGCGAAGGAGGACGAACAAGACGGCCAACGACGTCTCATATGATAAAAATTTGCATTTTTTTTTATTTTCTTCAGCAAGAGCGAAGCGGTTGCTCGTTCATTCGTTAAAAAATAAACCTGGGCAGTGTATTGTCTGACTCTTATCATGGTGCGTCATTTGACCTCGATTGCTGATCTGACTGCGAGGGAGCTCAAAACTCTAGTCGACCGCGGGCTCCAGTTCAAAACTGCGATAAGGCGTGGGAACTATAACTATGCGGACCTAGTCCCGAAAACCGCTGAGTTTCGGAGCCTTGCCGGCCAGCAGATCCCTTTGCTCTTCTCGAAGCGGAGCACGCGCACTCGGATCTCCTCAGAAGGCGCTATCAACTATTTGGGCGGATCGCCGATGTTTTTAGGTAAAGACGACATCCAACTCGGCGTGAATGAGAGTTTTTACGATACTACGCGAGTTGTGTCTTCTATGTGCTCGGCGATCATTGCCCGCGTTGGTCCCCACAGTGAGATCGAGCAGCTTTCTGAGCACTCGCGAGTGCCTGTAATCAATGCCTTGAGTGATAAATTCCACCCTATGCAGGCGGTTGCTGACATGATCACGATCCAGGAGTCGTTCGGTGAGCTCGGGAAAAACACAGGGCTCAAGGTTGCTTGGGTTGGCGATGCAAACAATGTGCTTTACGATTTGGCGCTAGCTTGCGTCAAACTGGGAATCAGTGTGAGCGCAGCCACGCCGAGCGACTATCCCGTGCCCGAGGAAATCAGTAAGTTAGTGTCTGAGCATGCGCTCGAGAACACTCGGTTTGAGACGACAACGGACCCGTTGGAGGCCGTGAAGGATGCAAACATCCTCGTTACAGATACCTGGATCTCGATGGGTCAGGAAGACGAGAAGCAAATCCGCCTTAAACAGTTCGCTGGGTACCAGATCACCCATAGCATGGCAAAGAACGCGAGCGCGGATTGGAAGTTCATGCACTGTTTGCCGCGCCACCAGGAGGAGGTCAGTGACGACGTGTTCTACTCCGACCGCTCCCTCGTATTTGAGGAGGCCGAAAACCGACTCTACTCTGCGATCGCTGTTTTGGAAGCATTTGTTCTAAAAAAGGGCAATTTCTAGTTTATAAAACTTAATTTGAATATTTTTCTAGATGCTTTTAGTATGCTCGTAGAAAGAGTCTCCGTTTAATAAGAGCCAAAGACTTTTTGTGACCTGATGACAATCGGGTTAAAGACGCGGCGCTCAATAACTCCCTCCTTGAATTCGCCGTTGAACAGCTTGTTTGCGTCAACAGCGCTCACGCCCTTCTTCAGAGCAATTGTGATATGCGCGACACTATTAGCACAACCATCAACTTCGGCCCGAAATGCAGCGACTCCGGGCGTCCAGGCAAGTTCAGTGACTTTGATATCGCGGACCTCTCCGGGAACTATCAAAAACTCATCGAGACGGGGCCCCATTTCTTCTAGCATTTTAGTGAATTGCTCGTGGCTGTTTTTGTGCGCCAGCGTGACATGCCACTCTTTTTTTAACTTGAGCTCACCCATTTTCGGCATTAGCTCATGGACTTTTTGCAGCAGCTCATTCTTCTCGTCCACATGAACGCCGAAGTAAGTCAGCTTCTTCAACTTCTTGCGGTTGTTGATTTTGGGCGCGACTACTGGCCTGCTGGCCTCTTGCTTGCGAACCTGCTCGAAAACCGTGTCGATTTGCTCATCACTGAATTCTGGGATCGCGAGCTTCGGGTAATGAGCGCGCAACTCATTCAAGATCGTGCGAACGTTCTTCTTACTCTCCCCAGCCTCTAAGTCTATGACCAATTGAAACTGGTCGTCGGGTGGGATTTCTTTGTTGACTACCTGAAACCTGCCTTCAAACTGGCTCATGATGGCGCTCACGCCCTTCTCCGTCATCTCTGAGACCTTAATGGTTTCATGCCTATCGCCTCTTGAAAACACCCTGCTTCTAGTCAATTCCTTTGAAGCCTTGGCGGGTCCGTCAGGCAGGAAATTCAGCCCAATGAATTGAATATCAAACCCGAGCTCGTAGCCTCTTTTTCCAAACTCGTCGAAAATTTGCTGGCGTTCTTGACGGCTCGGGTTGTTCCGATCCAGAGTAACGACGTCGAGTTCACAAAAATCATCCATGATTGCTTGCATGAGTTTGCCGAACTTGCTAATGCCCTTTCCGCCCTTCATGCTATCGTTTTGCCGGTGCCCAAATACCGACGGGAGCAAGCCAACGAGTGTATTAGCAACGGTACTTTTCCCGCATCCCAGCGTCGCCACGGTAACAAGCAGGTACTTTGGCACACTAATGTCCAACCCAAGAAGTGCCTCTGTCGTCGCGGCCTCACCATTTGCGCTTTGGAAAAACGCGTTCCGCAGCTCGATGACTCCCAAATTATAATGCTGTAATCTATAGGCCAAATCCGGATGCTCCTTCAGGTATTCTTTAGCGAATCGCAAAAACGTCATCGCGCTGCTGCGGTGCCTTGACCTTGAGGCTCTGAAGCGGGCCTTAGCTTCGTCCGTGAGCAGAAGTCTAACAACTTCTCGCCATTCCCGGTACATCAAGTAGGGCTCTTCGAACTTGAATTTGAAGAAGAAGTCATCGCCAGTGTCTTTGAGTTTCGCGCGAATGACGAAGCCCTCGACGTCGCGCGTTCCGAATTTCCCTGTTTGCTGGCCTTGCTCGAGAAACTCCATCAAGTGCGTGAAATCAGGGAACTCCAAAAACTCGGTGCGTTTGAAGCCGAACTCTTCGGCAACGCGCTGCACTATATCGGGGCTCTCCGTTTGGAATTTGGCTTGGTTTTTGTTCAGTCCGTTGAGGTATATACCTGCCATTTGCTCGTCGTACTCCAGAACGTGTTCCTCAAATGAGTCGTCACACAACTCTCCACAGGCTGTCCAATTGTTAGCCTCCAATAAGTCTGCAAGCTCCTTCTCTGTTTTACCCGCGCTTTTCAGGTTTTTCAGCACCCACTCGCGAGCTGTTTGAGAGTAGTTGCGCCCTTCCTCATTAGTCGAGCACTCGCCGCTACTGTTCTTGCTCGTGACCACCAATTTGCCTTCGTATCCAGCAATCAGCACAAGGTAGCCATTCTCCTTGACCGTGGCGTAGAAGGGCCCCTTTAGTTGTGATTCAAGAAATTGCAGCTTTGTCGTACGGACCTCGCCAATATTGAAGAATTTGTTGTAGCCACGAACGGCAATACGGTCGCCCAGAGTGAAAAGTCCCCTCGCAGTGATCGGCAAGCGGGCTTTTTCCTCTTGGTAGTAGTCGAACTCGTTGAATTTCCAGCGTGTGAGCTCGAGCCCCGGGATCCCCCACACGTCACAGATCTTTTTATTCGTTCGGCCGAGCCTCGGCCAGCTAACGCGTTCTTCGAGCTCGTCTATGAGTGCCATGGCAGGTTCGAAAACCTAAGTATGAAAATGTAGCGAGGTAATGGGGCGACAAATGTGCTGAGGTCACAGTCGGAGAGAATATCCATATCTTGCCACCAGGACTTAGTGGACAAATTGCTAATATGACGTCTTATGCTAGGAACATACGCACGCTGCAAAGGGTCTTTTGAGTGACTTTTTTCACGAAAACACATATATGCTTTGGATATTGCTCCTTGAGATGCGACATTTTCACACTTTAGGCATTCTTTTTATACTCAAAACGCACCTAAAGTTCCCATTTGATTCACTATCGTCAGCCTTTATAATCTACACAGTGAGCACGCGATTCCCCAAACCGCATTTTTCAAATGTCAGAGCTCGATCTCAGCAATGCCGTCATGGCGCAGGACGAGACTGGCCGTCCGCTGATCATCGTGAAGGACCAAGGCGCGAAGACGCGTGCGCACGGCACGGAGGCGGTGAAGCAGCACATCCACGCCGCGAAAACAGTTGCGCAGATTGTGCGCACGTCTTTAGGCCCGCGTGGCATGGACAAGATCCTTATTTCTCCGGACGGAGACATTACAGTGACCAACGACGGTGCCACGATTCTTTCGCGGATGCAGCTCGACAACCAGGTCGCGAAACTGCTTGTTGAGCTCTCGAAGTCGCAGGACGACGAAATCGGCGACGGCACAACGGGCGTGATTGTGCTTGCGGGCGCACTGCTTGAGCAGGCGCACGATCTTATTGACCGCGGTATCCACCCGATTAGAATCGCTAATGGGTACGACCGCGCGTGCCAGGTCGCCGTCCACACCGTCGAGCAAACGGCGGACGTGTTCGAGCAGCAAGACCTCTTGCGGGCCGCGCGCACGTCGCTCGGCTCGAAGGTCGTCAGCGAGCACAAGGATTTGTTTGCACAGATTGCCGTGGACGCCGTGCTGACTGTCGCTGACAAGGAGCGGAAGGACGTCGATTTCGATCTCATCAAGGTTGTCGGCAAGACCGGCGGCAATCTCGGCGATTCGCAGCTTGTACATGGTGTGCTTATCGACAAGGAGATGTCCCACCCGCAGATGGCGCGCGAAGTCGAGGACGCGCGCATTGCGATTTTGACCTGTCCCCTCGAGCCGCCGAAGCCGAAGACGAAGCACAAGCTCGACATTTCGACAGTAGAGGAGTTCAAGCAGCTGCAGAAGTACGAGCGAGATACGTTTGAGAAGATGATTGCCGACATCGAGGCGTCCGGAGCGAATTTCGTTGTTTCGCAGTGGGGCTTCGACGACGAGGCGAACCACCTGCTTTTGCAGCACGATTTACCGGCACTTCGCTGGGTTGGAGGGCCCGAGATCGAGCTGCTGGCCATGGCGACGCACGGCCGCATTGTGCCGCGATTCGAGGACTTGCGGAGCGACAAGCTCGGCCGCGCGGGCCGTGTGCGCGAAATCGAGTTCGGCACGACAAATGAGCGGATGATCGTGGTTGAGCAGCCGGCGAATCCGCGAACAGTGTCGATTCTCATCAGAGGCTCGAATGACATGATTGTGGACGAGGCGAAACGCGCGCTCCACGATGCGATGTGCGTCGTGCGCAACCTCGTAAGGGATAACCGCGTCGTTTATGGCGGCGGTGCGGCCGAAATCTCGGCGAGCCTCGCCGTTCAGGCCGCGGCCGACCAACTGAAGGATATCGATCAGTACGCATATCGCGCGTTTTCGAAGGCGCTCGACTCGGTGCCGCTGACTCTGGCCGAGAATTCTGGTTTGAACGCGATCGAGGTGCTCGCCAACTTGAAGAGCGCACAGGTGCGTGAGGGCAGCTCCCGCCTCGGCGTTGACTGCTTGAGCGTTGGCGAAACCGACATGAAGAAGCAGTTTGTCGTCGACCCGCTGATCGGGAAACGGGCGCAGCTCCTGCTCGCTACGCAGTTGAGCAGGATGGTGCTGAAGATCAACACAGTTATTGAGGTTGGCAAACAGCAGCAGCAGTAGACCGCTACTAGATTAGGCGGTTCGTATATAAGAAAGTATCCTTAATGGTCTCGCGTATTTCTGATTATTCTTGTTTTTAAGCGGCCTAATCTGCGCACTTGCCTGTGTTTATCTCTCTCCTCACGTCGTTAGTGGTTTCGGTCGTGTAGTGGGTAAAGGGCATGAGCGCAGTGTTCTTCCTCAATGAGGTCGGAAAACCGCTGCTGTCGCGGAATTTCAAAGGCGACGTGCCGCTCTCCTGCATTGACGAGTTCCCGCGACTGCTCAACGAATTCGAGGAGCCCTGTTTCGCCTCGAACGGCGTGAACTACGTCTACATCCGGCACACTGATCTCATCATTCTGTGCGTGTCGAGCCACAACATAAACGCAGTGGCCATTCTGCAATTTCTCTACAAACTCGTTGACGCGTTCGCCGTATTTGTGAAGAATGTCGAGGTCGAGTCGGTCATAGATAACTTCGTGGTGCTCTACGAGTTGTTGGACGAGGTCATGGACTTCGGCTTCGTGCAGACGACGGATGCTAACCTGCTGGCAGACTACGTCACGCAGTCGAGCTACAAACTCGAAGTAAGCCAGGCTGTTGCGGCACTCACCGATTCAGTGAGCTGGCGCCCGCCCGGAATCTACTACAAGAAAAACGAGTTATTCGTGGACGTTGTCGAGACTCTGAACGCTCAGGTCACGACCAGCAACAAAGTTCTGACTGCAGAGGTCCTCGGAGTCATCAAATTGCGCACGTTCTTAAGCGGCATGCCCCAGCTGAAGATGGGACTCAACAACAAGCGATCCGTGCGCGGCATGTCTTATCATCGCGCGTCGCGCTTTGTTGTACTCAACGACGTGCATTTCCATCAGTGTGTAGACTTGAACAAGTGGAGCGATGAAGGTAAAATCGAGTTTGTCCCGCCGGACGGGTCGGCCGATCTGCTTTCATACCGCGTAGAGCTCCCGAAATCCTCGGCCTTAGGAGTCAAGCCCATGTTCAAGGTCGAGTCAAAAATTGTGGCTAGCCAGAGGTCACGGATCCTTATCACTTGTAATCTGACTGCGCAGTACCGCAAGGCCCAGACCGCGCGGTTCGTGGAGCTCATGTTCCCTGTGCCGCTGGATTGCGACTCCCCGCGGAGTAAAGCGAGTGTTGGAACGGTGGTTTACGCTCCAGAGCTGCAGAGGGTTGTATGGCGGGTTCCCAACCTAGGCGGAGGCCAAACAGCCGACCTACGCGCAGAGCTGTTTCTTTCTGGTGTCGATGAAGACCCCGCTATGGAGCGGGTGAAGTCCACGCCGATTCTTGTGAAATTCGAAATGCCCGGAAGCGCCGTCTCTGGACTGCACATCCGGTTTCTCAAAATCGATGAACCAAGCTTAAAATACCGAGCGTTACCGTGGGTTCGCTACTTATCAAACTCCGGGGAATTCGAGGTCAAGCAGCGGGATGCCGAAGCGAACAAAACACTGCCCACAGATGAGCCTGAACCAAGCGGGCCAAAAGAGGATTGAGTAGTCCAGGTGAAAAATAGTAATTGCGCTAGCCCAATTTCGAATTCCTAGCATTACAATATTGCCAGCTCATGCGGATATATACGCGTAAAAAGTCATTGAGCTCATTCTTATATACATCTATCTCTCAGCTCGTGGGCTGCGCCTCTGCCTGCGGGCTGCGCAATTGCTGGCGCGCCTCTTCCAATGCCTGCTTCAATTCGATTCTTTTTGACTCAACCTCATGAGCCTTTCGCTCCCCAATTGTCCACAACTGCTCCTCTCCTTTCTGGATTCCAGCTATGTATCTGTCTTCGATGTTCGACAAAAACTGCTGCGTAGCTGCGAGCCACATTGTTTGCATTTTGCGGAATCCGACAAAAAGCCCGAGCAGGGCTACGCTGCCCATCGAGAATGCGCTGAGGCCCATAAGGCTGCCACCAATTGCGACTCCGACCAATGGGACTTGAATTCCGAGCGCTGTCAGCACACTTTTCAGCGATTCTTTCGACAATTTCGAAACAAGCTCCGCCGTGGGCACGAGATCCTTTTGCGAAGGATGCTCGCTTCCGGCGCGGCCTAAGAGGAATTGGAACTGGTTTTTGGATTGAGGCATGGCAGTTGCCAAGTACGATGAGATCTCGGGAAGGATGTCGTCGCTGTGGAAGTACAGCTTGTAGAAGGCGAAGTCGCGGGCCAAAATTTGCCGCAGCTCGGGCAACAAAGACCCCTGGAGCTCGCCATGCGCCGCATTAGACCACTCACGGCGCATTGTGCTACTCTGCTCGACAACTTGCGCGTCTTCCTCCGGGAGGGCGTTGATCTGTTCCTCACAGCTGCGGAAGATCGAGTTTTTCAGAGCACTGTAAACGGATTTCGGCGCGAATGAAAGCGCACCGATCTGAGACTGGGCGCGCAACTCCATATATTTTCCGGCATTTTTCGGCGAGCTCTGTAACAATTCGTTCGCACTAAGCGCCAATTTTGAGTCGATCTCCACAAGATCTCCATCGTACTGCAGATCTCCAGCGGGCTTAGAAAGCTGTCCGGCATGGTCAACAACAAACAGCCACGGGAAATCTACTTTCTCGGGCTTAGTCGAGGCCTCGTCACCAAGCATCAGCCACAAGTGACACGTCTTAAGGTGGTCCCACGAGTCCTTGATCGAGTTTACCTCGAGATACTCGATGGGTTTCCCCGGGAACGGCACTGGGTAGACGGTGAGGGAGTTCTGCGACTCAATGTAGGTAAACTCGGGACTCTGCGTAACAAGCAGGTCCTTCGTCAAAGGACGCGAGGCAATAGCCTCGCCCCAAGCGGTTTTCTGAATCGGTTCATCCACAAGCGCCGTGAGTACGGATGAAAGGTCATTGCGGCTCTTCAGGGGAACTAAGCCGACACGCAGCACCGAAGTGTGCTTGAGAAAGATGTCGATTCGGGCATGCAGACCATGCACATCTTGGAACACCGACGCCAGTCTCTGCATAGGGTACGACGATGCCACTGGTCCAAGAAGCAGGTCTTGAAAGCCAGGCGGAATGCACATGTAACAACCATATAACGAGACTCGATTTTTTTGTCAGTGGCCAGAGAATAAATATTAAGCTTTGGGGGTCACAACACAGCTTAGTGCGAGCATGAATTTCTGTTGCTCTTCAGTGCGTTTGACGCTCGAAATTCTCCTAATTGTTTACTATTTGCTAGCTAAATTCCCATTTTTTTTCTTCACTCTACAAACCACCTACAATCTTCCACACGTTGGTACGGAAGGTTGACTCATCATGGTTGCGTCGCTGATCACGACGACGCTTGCTGGCGTGGTCGCCAGTGCCACAGAGAGCACGGTCACGTATCCCTTGGAGTACGTGAAGGCGCGGTACCAGCTGGCCATGAGGCCAGTCGGTGAGCCGCTTCCGAAGTTCAGCATTCCGAAGCTGACCTCCGTGCTGTACCAAGGGTGGTCCCCGTTCATTGTCGGCAACGCTTTGAAGACGTGGGTCCGGTTCAATACATTCAATGCGGCCACGAAGTTCATGTCCACAGACGCCCACGGCAACAGCACAGGCCGGACCTCGGCTCCCGTGGTCATTTCCAGCGGGCTCGTGACCGGCATTGCCGAGACGTTGGTCGTCGTGCCATTCGAGAGCATCAAGACCACAATGATAGAGGCCAGTGCCGTCGGCACGGGCGCCGCAGTTGGAGCTCTGGCGCCATTGGGCGCTCCTAATACTCGGCTCAATGCGCCGGCCCACGTTCCGTCAGTAGCCACGACGAACGGGACCCCAAAACGGCAGGTCCGGCCCGTGCGGCCGAAGCCTGCGCCAACTCCGGGACTCGCGCCGATTGAGGGTCCGCAGGGAATGCTGTACACAATCAGAGACATGTACCGGTACCGCGGCGTGCGCGCGTTCGTACAGGGCTTCAACCCAACGGTGGTTCGGCAGGTCGCGAACTCGGCCGTCCGGTTCACGGCTTGGAACACGTGGATGCAGTTCACGGCCTTGGACGGCGAGAACCAGATGACGTGGTTCAGCGTGCTGCTCGGCTCGTTTGTCGCGTCCGGCGTCGAGGCGCTTGCGACGCAGCCCGTCGACGTCGTGAAGACGCGCATGCAGACGGCGAATGGCCTGAAGCTCTACGGCAACTCCTTGACCTGCGCGTACCGCATGTTCACAGAAGAGGGCTGGCGCCAGCTGTGGGCCGGGCTCGCGCCGCGCTGGGTCCGGAAGTGGGTGAGCGGCGGCATTATGTGGGCGATGTACGAGCTCTCGTCGAAGCAGATAGACCGCATGATGAGCGAGAAGCCGTTTAGCTGAGCAGCTTGCCATAGCGAGGTCCGCTTGCAAATGCTTGTTGACATTAACCGAATATAGAACATGAAATCATCAATACGGTGCCCGAACAGCGGGGCCCTGAATCTACTCTAAGTAATCTAAAGCGCAGACCGCGGAAGAACACTTCAGAGATGGTCTACTCGGCCCGCGACTCGGCTTGCCGCTTGTAGTGGTCGAGCTCCTTCCAGGCCTGCGCGAGCTCTGCCTTCAAAGACTTGTTCGTTGACGACAGCTCGTTGACCGACTGCTCGCTAATGAGCTTCTCCAGGGTCAATTGCTTCATCAGCGTCTCCTCCTTTTCCTTGAGGGCCTTGATGTAGTCGACGGCGCGCTGCAGGATCTGGCCCTTATGTTTGTCGCAGTCCGGCACAACCTTACCTAAGTCGTCAATGCCCTTGTTGATTGTTTCTCTCCTTCGCCGCTCGACCTCCTTATGGTTGTACTTCTTGATGCGGTAGTACTCCTCGCTGCCAACGGCCGGCTTGTTCACAGACGGCGGCGATGCAGGGTTTACATAACCACCCCTGACCCCGCCAGCCGCACCGCTAAGCTGGCCGCCAAGGCCGCCGGCGACGCCCATGTGGGGCATGCCCGTGGGAACACCCATGTGGTGGGCCATTCCCGGGTACTGGCTCTGCATTCCTGCCGAGACCATGGAGCCCTGCAGTCCCTGGGCGGCCAATTGCGCGTTCTCGTCGTGGTGATGGCCGCCGTGTAAACTGTGGTGATGCTGGTCGTCCTTCATCTGCGAGTATCCCTGCAGCTGCTGAATCGCGTATTCTGTGCTGCGGTCGCTCTGCTGAGCCGCGGCCGCCGCAAGCGCCTGCGTGTGATCGTCTTGGTGGTGTCCCGATTGAAGAAGCTGCGAATCGATGGCCATACTCTTGCTGTCGTAGGGGCGTCCCAGCATAGACTGGGTCGACGCGTTCTGGCCGTCCTGGGAGACTGGCGTGTTGACCTGCATCTCACTATATTAGATTCACGTGGACTGTCGACTTGTGGTGTCACGCGGGGCGGAGTGCGGGATCACGAGGGGGAGGATCACGAGGGAATTATAAGGAAGATTTCTTTGAGGGTACGGGCATTGCTTGATCAAGTGGGGACCTATTCCGCATTGATCAAATATTAGTAATTTCATCAGCCGCGTGGACCTATAGACGAGAGCTACGTCGCTTCGGAAGCTGAGCAGAATTTAGTCGTAGGTAGCAGGGATGTTCGTTGCGAATGCTGAGGTTATATAGCTGAGGTTCTGTAGTTGAGGATACATACCTGATAATGATACATACCTGATAATGGAGCACGATGCTGACTCGCTTGCGAATCAGTACTGCTCAGACTCCATCTCTGTAGCTTGGATACCGCTTGATGAGGGTAAGTGCAACAGTGAGGGACTATGGCCAAATCGGTAAGGCGCGTGACTACGAATCACGAGATTCCAGGTTCGAGCCCTGGTAGTCTCGCTTTTTTTTCTGAAACATCTGTATGGCCGAGCCAAATTGCCGGCAACTGCGAACCAAATTGCCGGCAACTGCGAGCCAAAGTGCGCGTCAATTGCGAGCCAAAGTGCGCGTGCACATTTTTAACAACGGATTTGTATGTAGTTTCTACACTAATGCTCTTAAATACTCGTTAACACGAGCGTCGCCAACCTCTCGTGCTCAATTGTCTGGCCACACCCATCTCCTCGACTACCTCAGCTGCCGGAACACGTCCCTCGTCGAGAGCTGCTCTTCGCGGTAGTCGTCGTCGTACAGCGACCACAGTCGCAGCGTCTCATCTCCGGCGCCCGTCGCCAGCGACCGGCCGTCTGGAGAAAGCGACATGTGAAGCACGCGGTGCGCATGGCCGCGGAGTCTCGCGATGGGCTGCATGTTCGGGTACTTCCACACAACGACGTCTGAATACCGGCTCCCCTGGCTCGAAATGAGCTCCTTCGCGCGCGGGTTCCACTCGAGCGCACAGACCTGCGAGCCCGTTTCCAGCGAGCTGATACTTTTCCCGCTCACCGCGTTCCAGAACCAGATTTTCCGGTCGCAGAAGCCGCCGCCGGACGCGAGCAGCCCGCGCTGGTGCGGCGACCAGGCGAGGGCCTTGACCGCCGACGTGTGCTCGTCGAACTCGTAGAGCGGGTCGTCGCTGTAGACCGCCTTCACGACCGTGCCACCTTGCGCGCCAGCGAGGCCGTTGTTCACGCCAGAGTTGTTGACGCCGCTCCAGATGCGCAGCTTGTTGTCGTTGCCGCCCGAGGCGAGCTGCTGCAGCTCTTTGTTCCAGGTCAGCCCACAGACCTCGCCGCGGTGGCTGTGCAAGCGCGCAATATAGTGCTCCTTCACCCGGCAGTCGCGGTGCAGAATCGTGTGGTCCGCGCTGCCGCTGCTCAGTACGTGGTCGTTCCACGAAAGCGTGCCGGCGCGCGCAGTGTGGCCCGTCATCGAGCGCAGCGTCTCCGCGGTCATCGCGTCCACAATCCTGACCGTGCCGGAAGAAGACCCGACGGCGAGATGCTCGCCAGACTCCATCCATTTAACGCTCGTCACAAGCTCTCCGGGCTTGAGCTCGGTGACCTGAGCAACGTCGCCATTCCGCGCGTCCCACACGTACACGCGCCGGCCGAGTCCCACAGCCAAACGGTTCGCACTGCCCCAATGCACAAGGTTCAGATAGAAGTCGTCCACCAGACCGGGCGCGTCCAGAACGCGGAACGGCGTCGCGCGAATCGAGCGGAGCTGCGTTTTCGGCTGCAGCAGGAAGTCGAGGGACTCGGGCCGGAGCCCGGTCCCGCCGGAGCTCACGCTGCCGCCACCCATGCTGATATCGCTGAGGTCCGTCTCGCTTCGAATGAGGCGCTGCGGCTGGTATTTCAAAGTGTTCCCCGTGCTACGGCTTTTCTTCAGTTTCCGCGGGCTCGTCGGAAGGCTGAGGCTCGGCCGCGAGCCTAGTCGCGACAGAGAAGAGACGCTCGGGCTCGCTGAGACCGAGGCCTGCGAGTTCGAGCGCGGTATAGAATTCAGGCTGCTCGCCGAGGATAGGCTCGACTGCGAGGGCGACGCAGGCAGAGCGGCTGCGACGGCCTCGTCGCCGAACATCTCGGATCTCAGCAGATTGGAGTACATTTGGCGGGC
The DNA here is from genome assembly GCA_030584945.1 of Starmerella roubikii. NCBI lineage: Eukaryota > Fungi > Ascomycota > Dipodascomycetes > Dipodascales > Trichomonascaceae > Starmerella > Starmerella roubikii. Next base: position 62,726 of record JAJMCC010000009.1, on the reverse strand, counting down.
CTCCTCGAGCTCCTGCGTCTTTGTGTCCAGCGGATCTCGCGGCGGAGAGTCGCTCATCTGCGGAGCCACGCCGGCGATTGGCGTCTGGCGAACTGAGTTCGCTACATTGAATGCGGCCTCGAGATTCACGCCCTCGCGGTGGGGAATATACCGGTCAATCACCCGTTTCCTTCGCGGCGTGCTTGGTGATTCCATTATGGTCTCTTGAACCCTACGAAAACAAATTCAAAACATTATCCAAAACGAGACAAACACTGTGGGGATTGGGATATTCAAAGGACTGTGATGGCTAGAAAACGTGGAAAGCGTGATCGGTTGTGAATGTATATATTTGCTTGAAATGCGAGGAGATTCTTTCGCTGCCACTCTGTCATGGCCAGTCACACCTTCCTTTTTTGCCTCCGAATGGAGCAGTCTTCGGCCTTGTTAGTGTTAAGTTAGTTAGCTATATAGGATAAAAAGACCGGCCACGCATTTGTGATCTCTCATACCAATCCAGAATAAAATGTCGCTGTGCGCCCCTCAAGAAATTGCCGACCAACTGCGTCGCCGGAAGATCGTCCGCAAAGGATACCGTCTGTGCATTATGGTCTGTGGCCGTGCTGGCCTTGGGAAATCAACCTTTGTGAACACGCTATGTGACGGAGAAATCTGGAAGCCAAGGCAGGAGATCCTGCCTACACAAGAGCTCGAGATTCACACGCACTGTGTTGATCTCGGTGAGGCAGATGGCACAATTATCAACCTGCGTATCGTGGATACGCCCGGGTTCGGCGAAAAAATTAATAACAGTACAAATGCGGCCACAATCGCGGCCTATTTGGAAGAGCAGTTCGAAAACGTGCTCCGCGAGGAGGCTCTAGTATGTCGAAACCCGCATTTTCAAGACCACCGCGTACATGCGTGCCTCTATTTCCTGCCCCCCACTAACCGCTGCTTGCGCGAGCTCGACGCTGAGATTATGATGGCGCTGAGTTCGCGCGTCAGCATCATTCCTGTGATTGGACGCGCCGACACAATGACCGATCAGGAGCTTCTGGTTGCGAAGCAACTCGTAATGAACGATATCCAGCAACGCAATATCCCGATCTTCACGTTCAACTATGATTTGAACGACCCAGAGACCATGGAGGAAAACGAGGCGCTTCGCGAGATGCTGCCTTTTGCGGTCGTCGGCTCCAATTCCATCTTTGAAATCGATGGGGAATACATCCGCGCACGCCAGTACCCCTGGGGGCTAGTGAACGTCGAGGACCCGCATCACTCAGACTTCGTTGCCCTGCGCAGCGTGCTTTTCGGATCGCATCTCCAGGAGCTCAAGGATACGACGCAGGATATTATCTACGAAAAGTTCCGCACAGAACGTCTCTACAGGGACCCCGAGCTATTCACGCGCATCCGCCAGCAGGAGGTGGAGCTCACAATGGCCTCTTTGGGAGCCTCCACAGTTCCACTCAGTAGAGAGGCTTGAAGTCTGTACTCTTCATTATAGTTTTATGTTTTATAGCCCCACATTATAGGCCGCCTTTTCGTAGATCGCGCTGCACCGTTCGTTTGCTCTAAGCGAGCCCTCGACGGCGACCTCTTCCAAATAGAATTTTTCGGTAATGAGCCGCTCATACTCTTTATTGATCGGACTGATCACGCTCGTCACGATTTCTGCAACGGTTTCTTTGAGATGGCGGTGGTCCTGCGGCTTATACTGATCCAGAAACTCTTGGGGCTCCAAATGAAGCAGACCGCTAGCAATCAGCACGAGATTGCTGACTGCTGGTCTGTTCACGGGATCAAATGCGAGGATCGGTCCCTGAATGGAGTCCGTGACGGCTCTCTTTAGTTTAGATGCCACTGATTCGGGAGAGTCCGTAATATATATACAACTGTTGGCATCCGGATCGCTCTTCGACATCTTTTTCAGTGGATCACGCAGCGAAAGCACTTTTTTGAACGGGGTGAGTACCGTTTGAGGCAGAGAAAACTCGAACTCCTTGGAGCCATATCGGAAATTGTACGAGCCGGCAATATGTCTCGTCAGCTCAAGATGCTGGGCCTGGTCTTCGCCAACAGGGACAATATCCGCATTGTTGATGAGCACGTCGGCTGCCTGAAGCACTGGGTAGCTGAACAACGCCAAGTTGACGTCACCCAGATTCGACGGCACGGAATTGTTCGCCAAGTGGTTTATAGAAGTTGTCGAGTCCAAACCACTTTTGCTCTTCCATTGCGTCATTCGGCTTAAGTATCCCATGCTGCTGACGCTGCTGAGCAGCCAGTGCAGTTGCGTATGCGCCTCCACCTTGGACTGGAAATAAAGATTGCAGCGCAGCGGATCAAGGCCGCAGGCTAATAAACTAGCAAGTGCTTGCCAGCGCAGTTCTCGAAGCATTTTAGCTGGTTTTGCCACAGTGAGGGAGTGCAGATCAGCGATCATGTAGACGACTTCCTTCGCATTCATTGAAGACGCAGCTAGTTGACGCCAAGCATCGACGGCTCCCAGTAAATTACCTAAATGAAAGACACCTGTGGGCTGTATGCCGCTCATGACGATTTTGCCATCGATTTGGCGCGCCAGAGATTTGGCACTGGTGCTCAAGACGCTCATATATGATTCGACGAATCCTAGCCCTTCTGCCTCAGATCTAGATGGCTAGACGGCGGTTACAATGAAGCCACTCGCGTAAGATGGTGCGTCGGGACTGTTCTGTCACCGAATAGCTAAGTACACTCTGTCCTCTGCTTTCAGATCTGGATGGCCAGACAGCGGATCTGACCTCTGCTTGTTATGTCCGGATCTTGCAAATACTATATTAAGTGTATACAATTAAAGCGTGCTCCGCGTCTCAACATTCGCAATCTGCTTCACTGTTTGCTCGTAGTCCTCTTTTAGTTCAATGCTGCCATCACTGACGTCCTGCTCAGGTAGTTCTTTGATCCAGAGAAATACTGGCCCAAGCATGACCAATGCAAACATGACGAGGCCCCAATTTAAGCCGAACTCGATATTAAAATCTTGCGAATGCGATCCTGTGATTGATGAATTAACCCGCCATGCTATGCTTTGACCCACTCCACAGATCGACTTGTATAAACCGACATATCTTGCCATGAGATCATCTTCGTCGTCCGGATCCTCGTGCGCGAAGAGGGCGGCAATGACCCAATAGCTCAGATTCTGCCACAGTGCATCGAAGGCTCCGTACACAAAATATTGAATGAACGGGCCCGCATAAGCCGTTCCGCCAGGTCCTTCACCTTTACCATCTATCCCTCTGTATCCGTGAATCATATCCAGTCGGTGACTAGCACCAACCGTGTAGTAGTCTCCAGAAGGTGGTGAGCGTAGTTGAAGTGCCAGACCACCACCCCAAATAATTAAAGCGAGCACAAATAGGATGAGGTACGCAACAAAGCCCCTCTTCTGCCTGGTCCACTTCTTGTAGTCCAGTAGTAGACCATATGCAGCGGCTGCGAACATCTGTGCAAACCAGTACATTGCACTGTTGAAGGAGCGCGTCCGGATATTGAACAAACGCCCGTTGATAGTGTTCTGCTGGTAGCTGTAAAAATAGTTTGACATGAAGAAAAATGGCAACATCAGTAAGGACTCCTTGCGGGGCAAAATCTTCAACAACGAAATGAAGCTCTTTTTGATCTTCTGTTTAACGCTAAGGCGCTCGTCATCTGTCTTGATATGTGGCCGAGTTCCGTCTGTTCGCACAACATTGCTGACGTCGGTGACTAAAAGCGAGCAAAGCCAGCCAGCAGCCATCAAAGCAATGAAAACAATATAAGTCGCATCGGACACTGTTCCACTTGACGAGTCCCAATTGAGTCCCATGGCAATGAATCCTCCGATAACGCCGCCGAGGTTGAAGAGCCATGCGACAGAAAGCAGCCGACCACGCTCGTGGTCCAGTGGTAAAGCCGTGACAATAGCACCTTCAGCAACCCAAAAAAACGTCGAGCCAACGCCAAGCAGTGCGCTTGTCGAGACGACATAGGCATAGCTCTTGATGTGGTTGTAAGCCAAGAGCGACGACGCATACAGCGGATAGAAGATTGTGCCCGTGAAAAGTGTGTACCGCGCGCCGATAGTGTCATAGACAATCGGGGCCACGAACAAATAGAACACTGCACCGACAGCGTGCAGAGCAATATTTCCATCTCGCGACGGGCGAGTATCAAGCTGTCCTGCCCCGCCTGCGCCACTAAATGCATTGAAGAATCCACAGGTGCCAAAAGATACCAGTGTTACAAGGATGACTTGTACTAAAGGCGAATTGTATCTAAACCTCTTCCTGTACGCCAAAGCGTCTTCAGAACTGGTTTCTCGGGAAATCCGAGAGGATGTGACTTTAGTTATGAGTTCTGCAACACCCATTTTTCAGGCCTTCAAAATAAACTCTATCTTTATATAAAATGGATCTCTTATCGCGTCTCTGTGATATCACATGATGTCATATTAATGCCGCACTAGTGGGGCGGCCCTATCTAATCGTAGGTAAATAAAAGTAGGTGGCACTTGAATTTATGGAGAAATTCTCTTGAATTGCCCAGCGAGTTTGCTCCTTTAGCGGAGAGCATACAAGATTTTGCTTTAGACCATACCTACGCGCACCCATGTACCCATACATGATAAACAGATAACACACGTTATGCCCGTGCCCTGCATGCATGTCGTGACCTGCCGGCGAGATGGCGTAATATTTATTAAATTATCGTGTCTCCTCGGAGTTCCAGTATCCTTTCTTAAAATGCCCCCAAATGTCATCTTTATACTCGCTGATGATCTAGGCTACGCAGATCTCAGTTGTTATGGCCGCAAGGGCTACGAAACACCCAATCTCGACAAGCTCGCGGCTAACGGTATTTGCTTGACCCACGGCTATGCAAACTCACCTGTATGTTCGGCCACACGGGTGTCTGTTCTAACCGGCCAATATCAGTACCGATTTCCGACGGGTTTACACGAGCCGCTCGAAAATGGCCATTTCAGCACAGAAGAACGGGCTGCTCGGTTTGTGCCGCTTCCCCTCGACATTCCGACTCTTCCGAAGCTTCTTAAGGAACGGGGCTACTCCACACACTTGGTAGGGAAGTGGCACTTGGGTAAATTGCCTCATAACGGGCCACGGCAGTATGGTTATGATAAGTTTTTCGGATTCTTAGGCGGTGCGACTGACTATTTCCAGCATCGCATGTTCTTGGACAAAAAGGTCTCTGGGGATGGTCTGGTCGTAGATGATGAATTCGTTGAAAAGCAAGGTTACCTCACGGACCTTCTCGGCGACGACGCGTCGCGCATCGTCCGAGAACATCACGACAAAACGGCACCTTTTCTGATCAGTTTGCACTTCAATGCGCCCCACTGGCCCTGGGAGGGTCCCGAGGATGAAAAAGTGGCTGCTGAATTGCGGCAATTGAGTGGTAGCGAGGGAAACATTGAAGTTTACGGCCGCATGGTGCGCAGTATGGATGCCAACATCGGCAAGGTTGTGTCTGCGCTGCGTGAAACTGGTCAGCTCGACAATACGCTTATTGTGTTCACAAGTGACAATGGTGGTGAGCGGTTCTCGGATACTTGGCCATTTGTCGGCGTGAAAACAGAGCTATTTGAGGGCGGGCTGCGCGTGCCGCTGATCATCAGCTGGCCTCAGGGACTTCCCCAGGGCGTCGACAGTGAGCAAGTGGCAACCTCGATGGATCTTTTGCCGACTATCTTAGGTGCTGTGGACAGCAGCGACGAGCCGAATCCTAGTCCTTCCCTGCCCTTCGATGGTGAGAATCTGATCGGCGTCTTGGCCAGACGTCAACAAGAACATCCTCGAAAATTGTTCTGGAGGTTCAAAGCTAGCTCTCAGGCTGCAGTTTTAGACGGCGACTGGAAATACCTGAAAATCGCTGGAAGCGAGTACCTCTTCAATGTGGGGCGCGACTGTCGCGAACGCAACGATTACCGCGATAAAAACCTCGAAATTTTTGAACAATTGAAGAAAGACTATGAACAATGGAACAAAACTATGCTACCGTATCCAGCAGAGGTCAAGAGTGGCAATCCGCTTTGGTTTGCTATACACGACCGCTATAAACCTGAAATATAGAAATATAGAAAGTAGCAGCTTATACTCGTCGATTTTTGCAAAGCCCGATATAAGCTCAGAGATGCATCGAAAGTATATACTCAGAGAAAATACATATAATAAGCTAAATACCGTAATTAGCGGGATTTTGAATCCTTCCTAACACTTGCGAGGCGGCTTGCTAGGTCACTTGATAGAATCTGCTATCCGTGTTGGATAGTGTCTACCTAACTGGACGCGATGAAGACCAAGGGCAGTTTCCTAAACGTGCGCACAAATTGAAGGACTTGTTAGCAACCCCTAAGCGATCTGCAGCACAAGGGAAGGCAGCGTGCGAGGCCTTCAGCATCGTATTGGCATTGCTCAGCTCGGGATTCGTACGAACACCATTCACCCTGGCTGCATAGCAATCCACATATTCGCGAGGACAGCTTGACCATCCAAGGCTGCTAAGAACCCACCGGAAGACGCCGACGTGCACACAATTGCTGCAATGCACAAAATGAAATTGGTCGAATAGTTCACGGCGGGCTTACAGCACAATGAACCAGAACCTCTCTGATCCACAGTCGCATCGTGTGCGCCTACAACTAACCTAAAGAATTGAGTCCCTGAGTCCCCTCTGACTAGGGCTATTCGCAGCTCGATACCTCGTCGTCTCCAATAGGTTAATGCAGGCAGTAGCGGACCTGCGGGTGTCCGGGGTCCGTAGGGTTGCGCACGTAGTCTCCAGCATGTGTACTTTTCTACGATTCAGTTGAGGAAATCACTATTACAGCATCTTAGATGAACAAATCATCCATATAACAGGCCGATTGTGTGATCCGTTTTGTATTTCCGACTTTTAGATGTTTTCTTTGATGTTTCGTCTCCGTTCGGTGTTTACGAACCGTACGAGCGATAGTTACCCTGCATGATCTCACGTGGAGACCGTTGTGGGATATCATGCGCTATAAAAGGCATGCAATTCTGGATTGGATCGGTACATTCTAAAGAGAGTAAAACAAAACAGAATATCAAAATGAGTGGAAGAGTTGCTAACAAAGTTGCTTTGATTACTGGCGGTGCCAGTGGCATTGGTAAAGCTATCTCCGAGGTGCTGGCCAAAGAAGGTGCTACTGTGATTGTCACCGATGTGAACGAGAAGAATGGCGAGTCCCTCGTTAAAGATATTGGCAAAGACTCGATTTTCCTGAAACTCGACACCAGCTCGGAGGACAATTGGAAGTCTGTGTTTGACACTGTGGAGAAGAAGTACGGTAAGCTGAATGTGGTTGTCAACAACGCGGGTATCGCGCTTCCGGGTGCGGACAACGTTGAGAGCACTTCTCTTGCGAGTTGGCGCAAACTGCAGTCCATCAATCTCGATGGTGTGTTCTTGGGAACCAAGTATGGCATCGAAGCGTTTAAGAAGCACAATATTAAGGGAAGCATTATCAACCTGAGTTCGATTGAGGGTCTTATTGGAGACCCGAATCTGCTCGCCTACAATGCCAGCAAAGGTGGTGTGAAGCTGATGTCGATGAGTGCGGCATTGGACGTTGCGAAGCTCGGAATTCGCGTCAACACCGTCCACCCGGGCTACATCGGCACAGACTTGACGAAGAAGCTCTGCTTGGAGGCGGAGCCCGACAAGACGGACTTCACGCAGACAGAGCGCTACAAATCGTTGGCAGTTAAGCATGCCGTGGGGCATTGGGGTGAACCCGAGGACATCGCATATGGTGTTCTTTACTTGGCCTCGGACGAGTCTAAGTTCGTTACTGGGTCCCAGCTCGTCATTGATGGCGGCTACACGGCCCAGTAGTGCCACTGTATGATGTTGTGCCGGTGAGTTTGATCCATCATCAAGCCATCTTCCTTTGCCGATTTACTACATCGTGCCGAGCAGCATCTACCCAGACTAAATTAAAAGTGTAAGTTTCAAACTACATAGCGATCAAAGTTTCGCGGTCACACTTAGCGAAAATAGAACACCGCGTCGTCGCTGGCGTTGCTGGGAAGTCACCCTGTTTGTGAAGCCAGGTCACCAGAAAGTGGGCCAGGTATGGCTATAACTACTTAGATACTTATTCCTAGATTCTTTGCATTACTGAGTTTAGATTGGCTCACTCAAGGCCCTTGGAATGGAACAAGACCTTCTTCTTCCACGCAATCGCCAATTACGCGCGCCGGGTTTCCAGCGACTATTTTCGCGGGCGGAACATCTTTCGTGACGACTGATCCCGCTCCTACCACGGCATTCTCGCCGATTGTGACGCCAGAGAGCACAACGACATTAGCGCCGATCCAGACATTGTCCTTAATTGTGATCGGGTGAGCAAAGATCCCCGCGTCGAGCCCATGCGTACCCCCCGGAGGATAGTTCACGCACGTCAGTGTGCACTTCGGCCCTAGCGAGACATTGTCGCCAATGCGTATAACACTCCAGTCGAGAAATACACAGCCGAAATCGGCGAAGAAATTCTCGCCCACAGAAATATTGTATCCGAAATTCACGCGGAAGGGCCGCTCAATGCGAACATTCTTTCCCGATCGGCCAATCAATTGCGCCCTGGCAAATTCTCTGCTCGCACGCATGAAGTCTGATGTCGACGGGAAATGGTTCAGGCTCATACGGTCGTAGTCGGCGCACCGCTGTTTCATAAGCGTCTCGTACTTCAGGGTCTGTTTCCCCGGCTTTACGAGCATCCCGCTAATTGCTCGGTCGTAGAACTCGCCTTGGCTCTCCGGGATATCAGGAAGGTTCGCTCGAGCCCATTGTACAAGCTCGGTGTCGATCTCCTTTGCGGGGCGCATATGAGATTAGGGGGTGGAGAGGAGGGGCTAAGAGAACCCAATCTTGATCGAGCGAGTTGTGAATGTCAGAGAGAGGAGCCACGTGGGGAGCTTGGAACAGGCTTCGCCTAATCAAAGATCCCATTGGAAGGGGAAGCTCTTTTCAAGATTTACGGCGGCCAAAGTGATGAAGTAGCTCAGCCCTCTAGTAAGAAGGAAACAGAGAAAAAAAAAACTGTTTTGCGTCATATCTTCAATGTATTTAGTGTCTGTATACCAACATTTATTCCCCACGAGTCTAATTGCAGTGTTTGCCGTTATCCCTACTACTTACCCCCTCTTCTGGATGTCGAAATTTCGGGACTTGCTTCTCTCGGTGCTCAGCACAACAGCAACGAAGCGCGAAGCCCGGCAGTACATCCAGAAGTACGGTAGTGCGCAAATTAGCCGGCCCTCGACTTCGCACTGGCCCGTTAAGGACGAGACAAAGCGGCCGCCGCTGATCAGCCTTGTGCGCATCAGCGGCCGCAATGGTCACGAGGCACTCTCAAACCGCTGGGTGACGGGACTAGCGCGAACCATCTCGCATATAAAAGACTTGGGTGGCTCACCACTCGTGGTAATCGACGGCTCTCCGCAGATTTCCGCATTCTTGGGCCGCAGTCCCAAGCATCTCCGCGAGTATGAGTCACAGCTCACGCTCCTTAGTGACCGATTGGCATCGGAACTGGAGCGCCATGGCGCGCAAAGTGTGACGCTTGCGTCACCAATTGACGTTAGCGCCGAGGATGGGTACCTCGTGAATCGCCATTGGATCAGCCGCGCGCTCGAACAGAACCAGATCCCGGTGCTTCTGCCATTGATGTATGACCGCAACACAAACGAGGCAAAGCTCACTGACTCGTACGTCCTGTGCCGTGAGCTTGCCAACAGTTTTGGCCGCGCAACCCCCGTTGATGAGGGCGCCGCGAAGCTGGACAAAATCGTGTTCGTTGACCCACTGGGCGGGCTCCCATCGCAGCGCCGGAAACACGCCGCGCATGTTCTTGTTAATCTGAAGCAGGAGTACGGAGAAATCAGCTCGGAAATCAGGACAACGGGTGGGCCACACTCGCCGCACTTGGCGAACTTGGACGACATGCGGGAGATCCTCGAGATATGCGGCCCGCAGGCTACGGGCATTATCACCGACCCGGCGTCCGCAGGCAACATGCTAGACCGGAATCCGATTATTTATAACATTCTTACCGACAGACCGCTTATTTCGCCGAGTTTACCGGCGGAAATCGAAAGAACACAGTTGCGAACTTCTGTTCTTCGTACGGGGTTCCCAGTATACGTCAGGAGCTCGGTCTCGGAGCACGGGCTAGATCTCCGTCGCGAGGATAAAGTCGGGAACATCAATCTCACGAAATTGAAGCAATTGATAGAGCTGAGCTTCCAGAAAAACCTCGATCTTGACCACTATTTAGCGCGCATTAAGGATACGGTCGCGGCAATAATTGTCGTGGGGGACTATGATGGTGCGGCAATCATTACGTGGGAGCCCGGGCCGGACGGCCGGCCGATTGCCTACCTGGATAAATTCGCCGTGAACCCATCAAGCCAAGGTGCGCAAGGCGTGGCTGATATTATGCTGATCCAGATGATCCGGCGGCTGTTCCCGAGCGAGATGCTCTGGCGGTCGCGCGCAGATAACCCGGTGAACAAGTGGTACTTCGAGCGAAGCAGAGGCCACTGCCGCCTCGCGGGCACGCACTGGATCATGTTTTGGATCAGTGATGCCGTAGTGCCACCCATTGAAGAGTACGCGCATGTATGCGCGGCGATCGAGCCGTCTCTTTACAGTGACGGCGGCGAACTCCCGAGCGCCAAATTGACCACGGGCGAGAATCATCTCGTAGCGAGCAGGCCCGATGGTGCAGAATTATAGAATCTAAGTTATTTATGTATACTCCCTTGGGAAAGCTCTGTTTTAGGTGTACATGGCGACGGTCTTCGCTCGCGACTACATGCTGTTTTGCTAGTTCCCCTCCTGGCCGAAATCGTTCGTGAACTCGACCTGCCGGCGCAGATCGTCCGAATTCACCGTCGGCCTCGTCGTCGACACGCTCCTGATGAAATCCTTGAGCCCGAGTTCGGGCAGCTCGAGCTCGTCCGCACTCACGTCCATCCAGCTCATCTCCATGGCCCCTTCGTCACCGGGGCTACACGGCATAAGCTTGCGCTGCGTGCTGCCTGCGGGCGTGACGTCCTTGAAATGGGTTGCCTGCTGAAGCCGCCGCACGGGCTGCATCAGCGCGTCCTTAACAACAACGGCTACATCGTGTCCACTGTACCCTTCGGTCATCTCAGCGAGCTGCCGGAAGTCGTGCGGCGTCAACGAAGTCGGCGTCTCGCTGACGTTCAACTCAAACATGCGAGCTCTGGCCGCCGAGTCTGGCAACGGGATGTATATGCGCCGTTCAAAGCGGCGTCTCACAGCAGCATCCAGCTGCCAGGGAATGTTTGTCGCGCCGAGCACGAGCACGCCAGCTTGGTCCTGGCCAACACCGTTCATCTGCACAAGCAATTCGGTGATGATGCGCCGCGACGCCTCCGAGGCGCCGCCGTCGCGCGGACCGCAGAGCGCGTCGACTTCGTCGATGAAAATCACACTCGGCTTCGACTCGCGCGCCGTCATGAACAATTGCTTCACGAGCCGCTCGCTTTCGCCCATCCACTTGCTCACGAGGTCACTAGAGCTGATGCTGAAGAATGTCGCCCTCGATTCCGTGGCCACGGCCTTCGCCAAGTAAGACTTGCCCGTTCCCGGCGGGCCATACAGCAAGATGCCGGAAACGGGCTTCCGGTTGCCCGTGAAGAGCTGCGGGAATCTCACGGGCAGAATAACCGCTTCTTTGAGAGCCTCCTTCGCACCTTCGAGTCCGGCGATGTCGTCCCATTTCACATTCGGCGTCTCGCTCACAATCGCGCCCTCAATTGCCGACCGCAGCTTCTTCGTTTCCTTGTCGTCATCGTCACTGCTTCCGGGCTTCCGCGTTTTTGTTGAGCCTCCAGATGCACTGCCCTCACTCTGCTCGGGCTTCTGAGTCTCCATTTTCTTCAAGTGCTCCTTCAGCTCCTCGGCACGGGACATATATTCGCCCACTTTCGCCTTGATCTGGTCTTGGCTCCGCTTGTTCTTCTCGTACTTCAACGAGGTCATGAAGTACTCGAGTGCGATCATGTATAGCTTCCATGCCTCCTCATAGCGACCGCCGTTGTCGGCATCGATCGCCCGCTGGACCTGATCGATTCCCTTCGACAGGAAATCGCTCGACATGTAAGGGCTGATGAAGGATAACCCCCCGAAATGTTGTGGTTTAAATGGGACGTCGAATCAACAGATCAAGGAATCTACAGGTGCTGCTCGCACAAATGGCCGATCAAAATCATTGTAGAAAACACGTCTGCAATTCGCCACCGCAGCTTCTTAAGAGGTCACTGAATTCTCGTACTCTATGCACATATAAAATAAATAAAAGATTAGTTGTTTTGGGAGAAACGGTATCCACACTTTGTGCATGTGTAGAAAACGGTCGCGCCTTCATCGGCACTACGCATTTGTAGCGTGTGGAAGGACATTTCATCGTTGCCGCACTGCGGGCACGTCTCCTTGATAATTGCACCGTCCTCGAACTCGTCTTCACCAATTGATGTCTTGACGGCACTGCGTTTGGCTCTTAGACTAGATGGGAATGCGTTTGGTGCTGATTCGGTTACGACAGACAACTCGGCAAACAGGTTCGCATCGTATTCTTTCTCACACATCGAGCATTTCAGCTGGCTTTTTTTGCTCGTAATGTTATCGAGTAAATTTCCACAGTCTGTGCAGAAAATCAAACTGCCAACGGCGCTCATTCTCCTGACGTGGATATTTTTTTATGCAAATTTCACTCGTCGTTTTCTTGTGAAATTTCCAGGGAAAAATTATGTCATCACCAAGAATGGAGCGGAAGTTCTGGATCAACCATACGAACCTCACCCCAAGGCCGCTCATAATGGCGGCCAACTTCTTGGGTCCGCGATTGCTGACGCACTTGCTTGAGAATAAATCAGAAACTGCTGTAAGGGACAAAAAATCGCATCTGATCACGCCGATTCAGGGCGCAGCCGCCAGCTTGATGGTCCCGATCGTGTTTCCCTGCTTTGTGAGCGGGATGCCAAGCTGGCGCAATAATCGGCATGTAATTGATCCATTGCGGCCCACAGAGCCGCCCATGGTTATGCTGAGTGCGCTTATCCAGCCAGACTTCGAATTCGATTCGGTTACGATGGAAGCCATCAGGCTTGAAGATGTCCCCGTAGAAGGCGAGAAGGCGCCAGAAGACATCAGCGACAGAAGTATGAAAAAAATGCTTGTGTATCATTTGACGAAATCGCATAGGCTGCCGGCGGCCTCTTCAGACCTTGTTCTTGGATCTCAGTTCTTTGAGCTAAAGGGCAAGCTGCTGAGCATGGAAATGCTCAGAAACATAGTGATCCTGCAGCTCCGGCTCGAGCAAATAGGTCTCGATATCAAGGCCCAGCAATTCGGCATCAACTTATTGTATATTTGGGATCCACCCGCGATCTTCGCACGGCAAATTGGGCAGAAAGTCCTCGACGACTTATTCGTGGAGTCAATTCCTCAAGTCCTCAGTAAAAACGTCACTGCCTTGGCCTTCAACGACTACAATAACAAAACAGCGATTCCTCGATTGAAGAAGGCCATGCCGAATCTCAAAATACTTGCCAAATCTGACATTGGAGACTTGGAACCGGGCCAGTTCAAAGTTTTGCATAACAATTCGGATGCATTCGGGAAACATATACTTACGCAGCCTGTGGATTCCAGCCTCGATGGCGCGCTGGGATCGATTTCAAGCGCTGCAGCGAGCCTGCTCTTCCGCAAGCCACAGGTGCACTGGGTCGAATGCGATATATCCAGCATGTAAAACAAATATGCTCGTTAACGCTATTTCATGATGATTATGAATGCACGAGGCGTTTATATTAGGCCGACAAACTGAACAAACTATTTTCAGGGAGGCCGGATGCGCAGCATGAACTCGTACGCCACGTCGGCTTCAGCACACAACTCCTGCTTGCGTTCATCGCTGAGCCGCCAAAACACCGAAAATGTCGAGCCACTGACCATCGTCGAGCTTTGGAAATCCTCAATCCAGCTAGTCTTGAGTTCCTCCGGTAGCCAAGCACCAATGATCTTCCCGAGCACGACCTTTTCAAGACGGCTGAGCGATTCGAGCAATTTTTTGTTTTGAATCCTGAATATTGTGAAAAAGCCGTCATCAGGACTCTTGAGGTAAACCTCTGCATCCAGCCCGGCGCCAATACCCCGCGTAGTCACTGCATCAATTTCCGGCACGGGCCGAAAAACACTGTCGCGCGTGTTCTCGATGAACTGTTTCCTCTCAAACTCCGGAGCGAGCTCGTATTTCTGGGCCTTGGGTATGCGCTGGTGTTTCTTGAACTTCTGCTCGTAGTGCTTCAAACGGTTCAGGCGGTACTGAGGGATATCTTGGACGGTCAACTCGCGAAATGCCGCACCATCTGAGTCGAATAGCCAGATGCAGCTTTTCAAGTAATCTTTGTGGGGTAAAACAAACGTACGGCAGTTCACGATATTTGCCGATTCAACGGCAAGCACTTGCTTGACTTTCGCGTCCATCGTGGCCAGCGGCGTATGCGCTGGAGACTGTTTCGGCGAGGGATCCGGCGAATCGGTGGCAGAGATCGCTGCAGTCAATGGCGGGGGTGTCAGCCCTGGGGTGGTTGGCTTAGAAGAGCCAGACACGACCCCTGCTAAGTACATGCCATCGAGAGGCCCGTCGAACTCAGTGAAGAACGTGAAGTTGTCGTATTCATCCAAAATTGTCGGCACGACCTTGATATCGGTTTCTTCGATCCGATAGTTCGCACTGCTCGACAAGTAAAGGTTGTACTGCCTAGAGAAAATGGTACGCGCTTTGTCAAAGACTTGTAACACCCACTTGTACGGTGTACCGGGGCACTGCAGCATGCTAGCCGGTGCTTCGTCGGCACTCTTAGATTCGAGAAGGCATACGGCCGTGGGTGGAGTTGGGTCGACCTTGAATGTCGAGTTCACAAAGCTGACCAGAAACGTCGCCCATTCACCCTTTCGCACCATGTTGAGAAGCAGGATGTTGCGGGAAACGCGAGTCACAGACTCCGGCTTCCAGTTTGTATACGGGTAGTCAAATTTGAACGTCGCCTTTGTGCGCACTTTTGCCGGCTTCGAATGGCTCTCATCGAGCACCCTGATCTCTGTCGGGTTCATGAATACAGCCCAAACCGATTTGATATCGCGGTAAACGAGCCTCAGAAGCCCCTGTCGGTCGAGCTCGACGACATAAATGCTATCGCGACTCATAATTTTGCAGAAACGCGAGTCGTCCCCATTGGGGTCGCGCGAGTAAAGCGCCAACTCCGTTTTCACCAAAAAATCTTCCGTCAGCTTTGAGCTGCGCAAAATGGCGTCGGTATTATTTACTAACGAGTTCGGACCCAACCATGGGAGCAGTTGCAAAGGTGGAGCTTGGCGGCTACGCGAGAATTTGTACAATCGGAAGGGGTGACGTTTGTAGTCGAAGACAAGACCCTGTCCCAAGTGCAGCAGCTGTAATGAGAACCGCAGATCACCGCCGACACTATGCCTGCTGCAGAGAGAGTCTCTGACTTCTGGCTCGACCTTCAAGGCATGCAATGCACTCTCCGAAATCGTGGCCAGTGAGATTTGCTCGACCTTCATTGGGTCAGCAGCTTGGACAATGAGGGCGACTTCGTTGATCCGCACGGCTCCGACTATGTTGCGCGCGTTTGACACCGGCTCCCAGGACGCCGAACGGTAGTTTACGCGGACGTAGCCACCGGTCTTGGTGCCCAGTAATACATACTCTTTGAAGACCAGATTCGGCCCTCCGTACATCCCCTGGACAGACGGCAAGAAGTCAACGGCCAGCGGGACATTGATCTCGGCACTGAAGCTCGGCTTCACGCTCTTTTTCCCCATTCCAAATAGCCCACTATTCTTCATTTTGTTGCGCAGCCGGAACGTCTGGAACTTTTTGTGGAAATTTTGATTCAGGTAAACGATGAAGACAATATCATCGCTAATCCAGCCAAATGTCAGCACATTTAGGTACTCACACTCCATTTTCAGAAGCTCCTGGCCAAAGCAGCTCACAATCACGAGAACGATCGTGCCGTACTTGTTCACAGTCACTAAAAACACCTGCGTCCCATCTGGGCTGGCCTGCGGCGTCGGGAATGCGTTAGAGATACAGAGCTTCGGGCGGTTTGCTTGCTGCTGGTGCGGCGGAGTCAACTGTGAGGAGCTTGTATTGGAGTTTATTGACGGCACCGGGGAGACCCTTTTCAGACCGAGCGTCGACATTTCCTGCTGAGGAGGCGGCATCGAATGCGATTGCGCGCCTGACGTGAAAGACGTCAACGTTGGCACGTTAGAGCTCGTTCGATGCCCCAGCTGAGGCCGCATAAGTTTGGGTACGTGTGGGTGCTCGACATAGGACGCCAATGACGCACCGCTCGGGACTTTGTGCATCTGATCCTTTGCTTTCCAGAGACCCCAGCAGCCCTGCAACTCTAGTACTTGATCGACTTGATTGACTGAGACAAACATCAGCGTTGAGCGGAACTGCAGCGCCAGCATGTCGTGATTTCTACCCACGCTGCAAAACAAGTGGCCCATATTCGGCATCACGTCAATTTCCGGGTTGCCCAAAGTCATTGGCGGTTGCGGAATTGGCACGACAATGTTCTCGTCATGGTTGTCCGAAGGTTGGGACGAATCCTCATCTATTGGATGGAACACAATGCGGTCTGAGTACAAGAGCGCGATATACTTGTCATCTCCTCCTAAAAAGTAGCCCGTACACGCATTCAGCGCTATCTGTGGTTCTATAATCGGGTGTGACAGACTCATTCAGCAGCAGCTTGAATAATTATCGGGAAAACTTAAAGTCCGAGATGAACAAAACTGCCAGGTTATTTTTTTGTAATAAGGTGAGACTTAAGAGTGGCAGTTCGATCCAGTCGAATCTTTCGTCTCCTTATCGATCGATCGCTCGCTAAGCTTCTACCCCTAGGCACCAACCGCTAACGTTTATTAGTCGCGTGATACTTACCCTGCCTTTGTACGCCGGCAGCAATCTGCGAGATAAATCCCGAGACTTTCTATAGTTATAATTTGTTCTACACGCACCGATAAATTCTAGCGCCTTCTCAGTCCCTAGCTACTATTTTATACTTCAAATCCGCATGCTTGCTACGGCACCGGGCGGGGAAGCCTATAGGTTCGTCGCTTATTGACACCCTAACATCTCTGTCAAGCGAGGCATCGCATCCCCCTCTTTTTCGCCGAAATCGCCACGATTATAGATCGCACCAAACGTTAATTCCGATACTCACATATATCTAATTTGCTGATGAGGCTTATTCTTCCTCGAATTTTTTCTCTGGAGTTTTCCTGCATAATTCTTTTTTTTTTTTTTATCATTCATATTGCATATGTACTAAGAAAGCCCAAATGTTACCCCCCAAAGGCTGAGGTGGCCGTTAGATTCTGGGCGCTTATCAGCCCTTAAGAAAGGACTTATAGGCAGCAAGCTTATATAGTAAACTAAAAATATCGTTGCGCCCATACGAAAATGGAGATAAGATCTTCTGGCAATGAGGAAGAGATTGGCTTAGAAGAGATACGGTTGTTTGGACATCTGTAATTTAATTAAGGATAGTTGTATATTCGTTTCACATACCGGGCGGCATGCCGTTCTCATTCGCTCCGACGTACCGGCTCCGCGCAGGGCGCCGTTTACCACGGCCAGCAGTGCCAGCTGCTGCTAGAATGTCATCGAACCCGCCAACAGCGCCTGGTCTTGGCATTGTTCTTGCCGATGGAGGCGCTGGGCCCGGAGGTG
Source organism: Starmerella roubikii (assembly GCA_030584945.1). NCBI lineage: Eukaryota > Fungi > Ascomycota > Dipodascomycetes > Dipodascales > Trichomonascaceae > Starmerella > Starmerella roubikii. The sequence continues at coordinate 44,866 of JAJMCC010000009.1, read as the reverse complement.
CTAGGCCCGCGGATACCGACGAGGAAGGCAATGTGTTCGCAGGCGGCATTCCCGCCGGTGGCATTCCGGTCGGAGGCATTCCTGATGGCGGCCCGTTCATCACAGGAGGCGTATCCGCTGGAGTCGACGGTCCTGTTGGTGCCTTTTTAGCTGCCGGAGGCGGTGGGGGTCCCTTCTTGGGCTCCGGTTTCGGCTCACCCTCCTTGACCCAACGGCCTAGCTCTTTATCGAAGTAGACCTTCGCGGAGTCTCCGAGTTTCACGTTGTGCACCTTCTTCTCTTTCGGATCTTCCTTCTTCAACCATCCGAACCAACCACGCTTCGGCTCTTGTTTGGAGGCCGTTTTGGACTCCGGCTCCTTCTCGGGCTCAGGCTCGGGCTCCTTCACAGGTTCTGGCTCCAGAGTGGGAGCAGGCGGCTCCGCAGGCTGACTCAACGGTTCATAGACCGGTTGCGATGGTTGCGGAGCTGCTTGTGGCGCCGCGGGTCCCGCCTCTGGAGTTTGCCGGAGAAGGTGGCTACGGGGTCCTGGTACAGGTGCGTGCTGCATAACCACTGGGGGTTGTGTTCCATACGCAAAAGAATCATTCGGCGTGTAAGCCCTCGATGGCGTCTCCTGGTATCCGTATACTTGAGAAGGCGGTCTCGAGTTCTGCCCCGAAGGCGGTCTTGACGGGTGTTCAGAAGATGAGAAAGAGGGCACTGGAGACGGCGAGTACCCCTGAGGAGGAGCATATCCCTGAGAAGCATATCCCTGAGGAGTATATCCCTGGGGTGCGTATCCCTGGGGTGCGTATCCCTGGGGTGCATATCCTTGGGGTGCGTATCCTTGGGGTGCGTATCCTTGAGGAGGCGCATTGCTCTGTGGAGGAGCGTATCCCTGAGGAGGCGCATTGCTCTGTGGAGGAGCGTATCCCTGAGGAGGCGCATTGCTCTGTGGAGGAGCGTATCCCTGAGGAGGCGCATTGCTCTGTGGAGGAGCGTATCCCTGAGGAGGCGCATTGCTCTGTGGAGGAGCGTATCCCTGAGGAGGCGCATTGCTCTGTGGAGGAGCGTATCCCTGAGGAGGCGCACTACCTTGTGGAGGAGCGTATCCTTGAGGAGGGGCATTGCCCTGTGGATCGAACTCCTGAGAGATGTACCCATGAACAGGAGTGCTTCCTTGAGGAGGGTATCCCTGGGGAGGAGCGTATCCTTGGGGAGGAGCGTATCCCTGGGGAGGAGTGTTTACCTGAGGAGTGCTTCCTTGGGGTGGAATGCTCGCTGGAGCGCCGTATCCCCCAGCGGACGGCGGGCGCGGCGCGTACTGTTGAGTATTTGGTACGAAAGCGTCGGGGGTCATTCCGCGAGGCAATGGCGAGTTTCGCGACATTAGGGGTGTATACCTCGAAGGCACATACGGCGCAAACGCCGAGGCCTCGCCGTACTCCTCCTCAGTCTCAGCCAGTGGCGCCACACGTCCAGACACGGACGAGGAGGGCCGCCTCGTGCCGGGCGAGACGGTGAGAAACGTGCTCGGCTCTGGTCCTGGTGTACTGCTATGGCGTTCCGGCATCTCCGGCGCCTGTGGTCCGGAGAAGTTTGCCGCAGGCACACTCGCTGCTGACGCGCTCAAGGGCCTGACGGGCTGGTCTCCAAGAACAAAGTGCGCTCCCTGTCCGGGGTGATTCAGCTGGTTCGGCTGCCGCTGTTTCGTGGGCTGCGAGGGCTCTCCGTCCTCGTCCTCACCACTAACAAACTTGTTGAACGACGAGACCCACGTTTTCTCCAGGTTCGGCCGGCTGAGCTTCCGCTGAAGCCACCCTTCCGCCGGCGGCGCCGCGTGCTGCTGGCATCGCAAAACGAGCTGCGCAGCCGCATCTACGAGCGGCGGCGGCGCGTTTTTGGTCGTCTTTAAAACACCGCTGACCGTCTCGGCAACACGCAGAGACTCGTTCCAGAATCCAAGATCCGCGAGCCGCTCAGCAAAACGCAGCTTGTGTTGGAGCAAGGCCGGCCGGCCGCGTCCAAGCACGTACTCGCCGATTTCAGCCAGCACGTAGCTGTCGAAGGCGAACTCGCCCGTGTCGTCGAGCGCAGATAATGGCATAAGCACTTCATGACCAGTGAGGAGCCAGCAGACCTGAGCTTGTTCCATATGTCCTCGGGACTCGAGCAAAATGCCGAACTCGTGCAGAGCCGCGGAGCATGCAGGACGCTTGTGGCGCACGCCATCGAAAACAGCCGATACGATGTTCGCCCAGAACCGCAGATTCGCGTCAATCCTTTCGGGGTCCTCGAGTGACGTCAGGCCCCGCGGTTTGAGCTCAGCAATCGCGGCACGGCCCGCGTCAGGCGAATCTGCCGCGAGGCTCCGGTAGACGAAGGCGAGGGGCGGCGCGCGCTCGCGCGTCTCTAATGCAATGAACTCATCCACGGCGAGCTGCCACTGCTCGTTTCCGAGGCTGTGGGCAAGCAACAGTGCGTGCGCGTACGCCTTGCTGTCGAGCGCGCACTTCATCGCCTCATCGCGGTTGCCCAGCGACAACGCGCGGAACATCTCTGCTGTGTCCACTTCAGCCGCCCGCTCCTCGTGCGGGCGCGCTCTCATCTCTGCGTGATACGGTTTGAGCACTTCCTGGACTGCATCAGCCCGTTTCTCGGGGTCGGAATGAAGCACAAACACTTTGAGTATGCGGTAAAGCAGAGCGCCGGGCATCTCGAAGTCGGCCGATGTCAGGTCCTGCAAGCGCTCGTCGACCCATTTCTCGATTTCCTTTGCCTTGTTTTTCAGCGGGCCACGCGAATTCAGTAGCGGCAGCGGCAGCGTCGAAACCGTTTGCGGCGCCAGCACCCAGCTCATGGAAACAGTGTTCATGTTTACTGGTGGTGGCATGACGCTGCGGCCATCATCGGGAGGCAACACCGTCTTTGGCGACTGTGCGAACGAGATCTGCCGCATAGCCCGTGGAGGGCTTGCCGGGGCAGCTGCCGCATTCTGGGCTGGCATGGTGGCATTTTGGGCCTGAGAGGCTGCTTGCGGGATTACCGAAGGGCCGAGCTGAGAATCAGTGGCTGCTGGTGGGACCGCAGACGCATTCTGTGCAGGGCTATGTGCTTGCGCGCGAAGAACGCGTGACGACAATGCACGCCGAGGCGCGGGAGCACCCCTGACCGGCGGACCCGGAACGGGGCCCGGCACGGGGGCCGATACGGGAGCCGACACAGGAGCAGGTGCGTGAGCAGGCACATGGGCAGGCGGAGGCGCAGGTGCAGGCGCAGATGCAGGTGGAGGCCCGGGTGCCGGCGCTCGGGCTTGAGCCTGAGCTGGCGCCTGAGCCGGCGCCGGCTGGTACGCCGAAGTGTGATTTTGAGGAGTGAATACGCGAGACGGGCGTTTTTTGACGGCGATGCTGTCCATACCAGGAAACCCGAACGGATCCGGGTTAGACGCACGGCTCAGCGGCGCACGCGTCGGAGGAGGAGCCGGTGGTCCCTGTGCCGCGATATTCTGAGCTACTGTAGGAGGATATGAGTTTTCAGTGGCGGTTCGAGGCGGGCTCACGGGCACGTACTTACCTGCGGCTGCGCGCGAGGCCGTGCGCGCGGGCGGCACTGGGGCGCGAAGCGACGGGGCCGGTGGGCTCAGTGGCGATGTCGACGAGACCGGCGGTCTCGCGATAATTTGCGGCGTGCTCGTTTGGCTGACGACACGAGAGGCCGACGGCCGCGGCCGCGACTGGGGAATGAATTCCATGGGCAAGTCGAAGCTCTTCTTGTCGGTGTCGAAGTTGGCCATGCTTGGCTTCGCTTTCAGTGCCGGGGCCTCGTGAGCAGAAGCGGGCTCGTGAGCAGAAGCGGGCTCCTCAGCCGGCAACTCCTCGTCACTGTCCGGAAGCAGGTCGTCTTCAGAAAGAAGGTCCTCCTCGCCGGCCAAAAAGTCAAGAGCTGAGCTTTGGACGTCGCCCAGGGTCTCGTCAATATGATCGCTGTCGTCATCTGGGAGCAAATCATCGTCCAGTTCAAGACCGAGTGGATCCTCAAGAGGGGGCTGTTCAACAGCTGCTTCCTCTTTCCTCAGAGAGGCGTAGAAACTGTCTTCCTCCGGATCGGTTGGAGGTTCCGTTTCATGCAATGAAACGGGCTCCTCCGGATGCGCCTCAACCTCGGACTTCTGGTTTATAGAAGCATAAAAACTGTCCTCTTCGTCGGGCTCAACCTCAGGGACTGGATTACCATTGAGAGAAGCATGCACTTCCTCTGTTTTCACAGCTGCCTCCGAGTTCAAAGAAGCGTAGAAATCATCCTCCCCCTTTTCTTCGGATTCGAGGGAAGCATAGAAGTCATCAGTTTCTTTGGACTCAGCTACGGGTTCGTCCAGAAATTCGGCCTCAACGTCGGCCTGGAGCTCGGCCTCACTCGCCTCTGACTGCGCCGGGACTGCCTGATGCGGCTTCAGGGACGCGTAGAAGTCATCCTCCTCCTGTGTATCCGCCTCGGGCGCAGGCTCTGGCCCGCCATTGAGCGAAGCGTAGAAATCATCTTCCTGGGGCTCCGCACCGGGCTCCCCCTGAAGCGGCCAATGAGACTCAGCCTCCTCCACCGGTGGGTTGACTTCGGACCCTTGAATTCCATCCTCCAGTTCACTCAGTTGGGCCTCAGGGGATACATGCACCGCTTTGCTGTCGTCTAGTTGAGGCGACTCGCTATCGTAATTTCCAAATTTCTCACTTGACGCCACGATTTCCGATGGCTCAGGACCCACTTGCTCGTCAAATTCGATCTCCTCTGAATTCGCATCCAATACGGGTTCTGCAACGAGTGATTCGCTAGTCACTTCGAGCACCTCCGACCCTGCTGCGGGATATGACGATACTGCCTCGGCTGCAGGTGCTTCGGGGACTTCGGTCGCGACATCAACAGCTTTTGTCGCGACCTCGGGAACTTCGACCTCGGGAACTTCTGCATCAACCTCGGGAACTTGTGCATCACGAACTTCTGTATCGATATTAGACTCTCCCGTTTCTGTATCTCGGGCTGCTTCCTCTTGTGGCACTTCACGCGACACTCCATCGATCTCCGCCACTCCAGGATCCGCAGTTTCCTCCAGTGCCTCGAGATCCCCCAAAGCTTTTGACTCCTCGGTGGTTTGCTGGAGTTCTACAGAGTGCACACCCGCCTCCTCTGTAAGTACTTTCTCTGCTTCTGTGGTCTGTGTGGCCTCATCCGTGGACGAATTATGTGCCTCGCTGTTATCCACCTTCCCCACACTGCTCGTGACTTCGAGTTCGCTGGATTCGATCACGGGCGCAGTCGCCTCTGTGGCATTTTCTGGCACCACGGGCCGTGCGGTGCTCTCCTGTTTAGCGACATTCTGCTGCTTTTTGGCCTTCGAACGCGTCTTACTTTTAGCCTTCGAGCCCATTAGTGAAAAGGGTACACAGCTGGACTGAGCTGTTCACTCATGCGGAATGCGAAATGAGAAATGAAATTTCCACCGAAAAAAAAGAGACTTAGACTAGGCAGATTAATGACTTTGCACCTTTAAATTAAAACCAAGCGGTAAGCTTGCATAGAACCCGGCCAGAAATCACAAGGCTTGAAGACGGGCTATGCCGATGAGCAATACTGTCAAATATACTCACAAAGGACATTATATTCCGACATACGCGCCGACTGCGTTAGATCCCGTGTCTGTTTAAGTGAGATTCGCACGCATCCTGACAACTTCAGCGAAACACGCCCTCTGCACTTACCTCGCACGCACTCGGACAGTCTATCCGCTGGTATTTGTAAACGTTTGCACTAAAGCGTTTGATTGTGCCAAAGTTCTTCTGTAAGCGTCGTTTCATCCAAAAGATCACTGCCTAATACGGATTTTTATGTTTTCGTGGAACCGCCTATTCTCATAAAGTTATGCAGATCAAACTGATCGAGAATATCAATTTACTGCTAAACGAAACGAGAATCAGTTCACATGCATAAGATCGATTGGCCGCAGCTAATTCCCCCCGGATATCTAGCGGCCCACTTTGTCGATAGATTGCGCGCGCACGTGCTTGATAAGCGTGAGACAGATTGGCAATTTCCTTCCTCCACACCAAAGAGTCTTTACACAATGTACGCACTTACGGAATACAACGGGCCAGATTTGGACAGTGTTGACGAAGCCGTTCGCCGAGGCCTTGCATTTGCGGAACGCATTGAGAATGAATGGCAGAAAGATTCCTGCGTGGACGGCGTGCAATTGTACAAGCGTTGGGTGCATGGCGATTTCTGGGCGGCGCGTGTGAGCTATCATTCGAACGTCTACTATCGGCAGATGTATGAAACGCTGTTCAAGGACCACAATAAAAACGAGGCACAGTATATTGGTATGGTCATGGGCTGCGAGCAGATTCCGGGATACGAGGGCTGGCAAAGCTTCATTTGCCACTACGACTTCCCGTTCCCGCTCAGCAAACGTGACATGGTGATTTGGATTGGCCAGAAGGAGACGGAAGAAGGCACTCAATTTGTAAACATCTCGCTGCCGCGCAACTTCGACCTGCATCGCACAAAAGCCACCTACGTTTCCGTCGAGGTCGTCACGAGGCTAGATGATGGCCGAATCAAGTGGGTTATGGCGACAACGAGCGATGCTGGCGGATACGTGCCTTTGTGTTTACAGAGACTGCAAGTGTGCAGCGCCATAGCCGAGGATGTGCCTCAATTTATGAGATGGCTCTTTGAAAAGCGTCTCAGGTAGAGCGGGCCTCGCTAAATACTGGTTACCCTCACTAATTTCACTGCTGTTCTCGAGTTTCGCAATTGCTATGTCCGCTATCGAAAACTCACGCTTTGAGCCCCTAGTTATGTCACAGCACAGTTTTCTCAGTATCAATTCGTCTACTATCATTAATTATTTTGTTTTAATCGTTTCTATATGCGGAGCGAGGCCCTTTTTCCAGCTCAGTAGGCCCATGGATGAAAATTTGCGATCTGACCCTATTCAGACCATCTCGACGAATAGCCCGATTTCGATATGCTCTCGCAGAAAGAGAAGTTCAGTCGGTGCTGTAGCGACATTTCTGTGGCGCTCATCAGCTCCGTCGAGACGAAGACGAGCGCTGAGATCAACCTGAACCAATTGATCTCACAGTGCGCCCGAAAGTACAAACTTGCTCATATGCCCCGACTCACGGACGTGATAAGCGCTATCCCAGACCAGTACCGTGCCAAACTTCTACCGAAACTACGTGCAAAGCCCGTGAGAACGGCTAGTGGAATAGCGGTTGTCGCAGTTATGTGCAAACCGCACCGCTGCCCCCACATCGCCTACACGGGTAACATCTGCGTCTACTGTCCCGGCGGGCCGGACTCGGACTTCGAGTATTCGACGCAGAGTTATACTGGGTACGAACCGACGAGCATGCGGGCGATTCGTGCGCGCTACGACCCATTCGAGCAGGCACGCGGCAGAATAGAACAGTTAAGGCAGCTCGGCCATGCCGTGGACAAAGTTGAGTACATTATCATGGGTGGCACGTTCATGAGCTTGCCTGTGGAATACCGCGAGGCATTCATTAGTCAATTGCATAATGCCGTGAGCGGCGGTACGACTGAAAATATCGACGAGGCCGTCGCGCTGAGCGCAGAGTCCACAACAAAGTGCGTCGGAATCACCATTGAAACGCGCCCAGATTATTGCACAGAAACCCAGCTGAGCGACATGCTCGTTTATGGCTGCACGCGTTTGGAAATAGGTGTACAGAGCGTTTATGAAGACGTCGCTAGAGACACAAATCGCGGCCACACCGTGCGTGCAGTGTGCCATACTTTTAATCTTGCCAAGGACGCAGGGTTCAAAGTTGTGAGTCACATGATGCCGGACCTGCCGAATATGGGCCTCGAGCGCGACCGGTTCCAGTTCGAAGAGTACTTCTCGAACCCGGCGTTCCGTACAGATGGCCTGAAAATCTATCCCACGCTCGTTATTCGTGGAACAGGGCTCTACGAGCTCTGGAAGAAGGGCCTGTATAAGAGCTACTCTCCGCATGCCCTTGTTGATTTGGTCGCCGAGATTTTGAGCCTCGTTCCGCCCTGGACGCGTATTTATCGTGTACAAAGAGACATCCCTATGCCATTGGTCAGTTCTGGTGTTGATAATGGCAATCTCAGAGAGCTCGCGCTCTCGCGCATGCGCGATCTCGGCACGAAGTGCCGCGACGTGCGCACCCGAGAAGTCGGTATCCAGGAAGTGCATCACAAGGTCAAGCCCGATCAAGTCGAGCTTATTCGGCGCGACTATACTGCGAACGGCGGCTGGGAAACTTTCTTGGCCTACGAAGACCCAGAGCAGGATATCTTGGTAGGCCTGTTGCGGCTTCGCAAATGCAGCAAAGAGTTCACATACCGTGAGGAGTTTGTTGGCCAGCAGACCTCGATTATCAGAGAGCTCCATGTGTACGGTTCTGCGGTTCCCCTTCATAGCCGCGACCCGCGTAAGTTCCAGCACCAGGGCTTCGGTACGCTGCTTATGGAGGAGGCCGAGCGGATCGCGCGCGTTGAGCACCGGTCCAAAAAAATCGCTGTCATCTCGGGCGTGGGCGTACGGAAGTACTATGCACGACTTGGCTATCACTTGGAGGGGCCCTACATGGTCAAGTCCTTGTAAACATGTATTTATTTAAAGCGGTCAGTATTGATGACGGTGTGAAATGAGCTAGCAGTGTAATGCAAAGCAGTCATGCTTCTTATAGGCTGCCTACCGTATATCTAGAGCGTCTAACGTAGATGTTTGGAGCGATTCAGCCCGGTTTTCAAGACAGGTTGAACTTGGACCTGACAGAGTATTCATCGCAGTTGTAATTCAGCACTGTACAGTCTACAAATGTCAAACTACATAACTAAACTAAGAAACTACGTGGCTAAAATAAGGTGATGCTGCAACCTCCGAATAAGCCATAAGATTCCAATAGAGAACATAGGTAATTGCGCCGTGCTTTCCATGCCACACCGAGGCCCGATGAAGATGAATCTTGAAAATGTTGGTGAGGAGCCCGCCCTCCCTCTCTCACCACTCTACCCCCCAAGACCACCATTGTTTGTTTGATAATTCACGTACACGAGGTTCTGTGCAGGTGGCTGCGCGGCTCGCCAATGGTGCGCCTACTCGGGATCGCAAATGCCGGGCATTGGGCGGCGCGACGGTGCGGCAGTACATGAACTTGCCGATGATCGGCCAGCCGTTCTTCTCGGCGACGGAGGGGCGTGCGAGAATGAAGGAACCAGTGTTGTCGCTGACCTGCGACATGTTGCCAGCAGTAGTGCTGCCGTCGACCTTGAAGGCTGGTTTTAGCTAGCCGAGAGATACGGCCGCCGCCATCAGAACAAACGCGTCCTCGTGGCGCGCGACACGGGATAAATTGATACTGCAGACGATTAGTCCTGACAAACATTATTAGAATTCTAGCTACTTATCAGAATTCTTGCTACTTAGCAGGAAGAAACAGATTATGGAGAAAATCCCATCAGCTCAAAGGGCACGCGCTTAGCTGCAGTCAACTTGAACGAGCTTCTCAACAACGTGGCCGTTTCGTTTGACCGTGGCCACGTATGCCGACAGCTTTCCGCCGCGCTGGCACCTCGTATCGAGCCCCTTAGAGTAACGATGGAGCTCGAGGCCCCTCGACGCGTCATGGCCGTAGTAAACCTCGAACCGCTCGTTAATTGGCCTTGTCAGCTGCTCCTCGTTCCACTTAGGAAACCACGGCAAGCCTGCATCCGCGTCCTCTGAGCCGCGCTTGTAGTCGGGCGCGAGAAGAGATCTGATGCGCAGCACATCCTCAACGAGCTGGTTCTCCAGTTCATGCTCGCTCCAAATAAGCCCACCGTGAACGCCCACGGCCTCAATGCCTCTGCGGCTAACTGCGCCGAGCTTGAGAATGGCAGGACAGGCGGCGAGGTAGTCAATGTGGCGCTGCTTCAGCTTTTTCACGAGAGGCATGTCACGCTCTTGGTCAAGCATATGGAAATCCTCAGAGTCGAAAGCAAACTCGTCCTCGCTATCCTCGAAGTTGTAGAAGTCATTATCATCATCATCATCATCGGCCATCCGGTCATGGATGTCCGCAATTTTCTCATCTAGCTCGTCGATTTCATCATCGTCAACGACCCTATCGCCGAAAATGAAGGCATCCGAGCCCGGCACCTCTGTCGGTGCTGCACTAACCGCAACGGCGCGCAAATCGGGACCACACGTCGCCTCCAGAGTAGGTTCCGGCGGGTCAAACGCAGTCATCGTTGTCGCGCTCGCAAACGGCGGGTATGTTTTGGGCATCTCGAGATTGTGTCTCTCGGCATAAAGACTGAAGATTTCGTCCTCATGATTGCCGCGCACACAATATGCTTGGTTCTTGATCGCAAAGTCCACCACCCCCAGACTGTCGTATCCCTTCGTGATCATGTCTCCAAGGAACACGAGCGTGTCCTTGTCCTTGTCATAGTGCACCTTTTTGAGAAGTTTCTTCAGTTCCTTCTTCATTCCGTGCACATCGCCGATCATTACAAGGCGGCGGTCATTATGCGTTGCATCTAGTTGATGCTTATGCGGCAGCGTCGCCACGCGTGCGAGGGGAGGAAGCGCAGGAACTTTGGCAAGTTCAGTGAGCTGCCAGAATGAGTACCCGGATAGAAGAAAAAGGATTACTGCACAGCCAATTTTGGCCCACAATTTCTTGTACAAAGGCACTTCTTTCTCGTCGGTACGCGCAATTGACATTATATGTTGGATTCGCTGTGCGTCGTGCTTTCTAGATGTTCAAAATCTCAATCGAGAGTAATCTAACCGGAGAGACGAGGCTTCGTCGCGCGATCCCGATGCATAACCCTAGCACGTGGGTCATTCGTAGGTCAGCGTTACTGCTAACCATTGGCCTCTTAAGCGAAGACTTTCTAAGTCTAGTTGAAGAGGGAGTGATCAGGGATTGAAGTGAAATATACGCGTTCTTCAGGTTTGAATATGCTACATTGTATAACGAATACTTATTTTCTGGCGTGCACTAGCGGCCAATGTTGCTAATTGGTCGCGAGCTTATTTTCGAGCAATTTGCTCGAACTTGCTCGCCAAATTGAGAAGTTGATTCTATATTGATTCATCACCAACGAGTTTAACTCCCGTGTATTCCAGTCCCGTGTCGCAATTGGTCTCGCTGAGGCCTCCCTGCCTTATGATTTTCATTAAATCCGAGCCACAGCAGCTAGGGAAGGATTCTATTACTAATCTTACTGAAAAACGACACGAATGTGGCAAATTTCCAATTAGTGTGTGGTCACGTGTTAAGGATCTTGTAGGTCGATAAGTGCTTAATGAATCGGCTATATTGGCTGAACTGTTGGAGTAATAGAATATGGATTTACAGAAGCGGTAGCTGCTCAATTTCGTTTAATGTGGTAAGTAACAGCTAGTTGAGCTCGAGCTTCAACCAGCCAGTCTCGTATTTATACCATCCTAACATCACCTCTCCTTGCCTCTCCTCGCTACTCTCACTGATCCTCGCCTATAGCCTCTCACCTATCCGTCTATCCGTCTTTCCGTCTATCCGCCTATCCTGTCCGTCGAGGACTCGAATAGGGCTTCGTGTTATGTAATCCAATGCGAAAAATCTCCTAACCACTCGACAATTTCTCACTTATTATCCTCCTTTTCACTGTTTGTTTGAACTATGCAGATCTTCATTAAGACCTTGACGGGGAAGACGATTACGCTTGAAGTCGAGTCGAGCGACACGATCGACGCTGTGAAGAGCAAGATCTCGGACAAGGAGGGCATCCCTCCGGACCAGCAGCGTCTGATCTTCGCCGGCAAGCAGCTCGACGACGGCCGCACGCTTTCGGACTACAACATCCAGAAGGAGTCTACGCTCCATTTGGTCCTCCGCCTGCGTGGTGGTGCCTCTGTCATCGAGCCGTCGCTTAAGGCCCTCGCCTCCAAGTATAACTGCGAAAAAATGATCTGCCGCAAGTGCTACGCGCGCCTCCCGCCGAGAGCGACGAACTGCCGCAAGCGCAAGTGTGGCCACACCAACCAGCTCCGCATCAAGAAGAAGCTGAAGTAAACTAATCGTAAGTTATATATATTTTCGCGGAAACCCGCTGATTTCCATTTTCGATTTCACTATGTATGCTATATCCGTAAAAGTGAGAGCCAGTTTGGCGGGCCCCTAGTAAACAGCCAGCTCGGCAATTGCGGCGGCAATGCTCTGAAAACTCACGGGTTTCACAAGAACGCGCTGGATCCCAGCATCGAGGCATGCCTGCACGGTCTTCTCATCGCTGTGGCCCGTGAAGGCGACCACGGGGCAATGATAGCCGAGCTGCCGCCGAATTGCGCGTGTTACCTCGAGACCGCTGGCTCCGGGCATGCTTAGGTCCATGAACATGATGGAATGCTTTGTGCCACTCACAATTGCTCGCTCAACGCCTTCAATCACCGATTTTCCATCCTCGGCTAGATCGATCTGCGCGACGCCGAGCTTGCTCATAAATTTCGAAAGAATCCCGCGGATCATCGAATTGTCGTCAGCAATGAGCACGCGCATCCTTGAGTAATCGATGCGCTCATCAACCAAGATGGCGTGCGAGCGAACTGCTGCTGAAGACAGCGCCGTGTTTTGTGATGCCGAGGACAGTGAGACGGCGCACGATGCGGCCTTCGATTCGGCGAAGTGCGTCGCATTCACCGTTGACAGATCACTCAGCATCTTCAATGTCTCTATAGCCATGCTGTTTGATGTGTTTGCTGCTCTCATCTCGTGTGTGCGCATCGCGTTGAGGCTACTGGCCACAGATGTGCGTTTTCTGATATTCATCTTTTCAGTGCTTGGGAATACGGCTCGATCTAGGCGTTTCGTAGAAGGCACGCAAATGCTCACAATTCGTGCAGTGTTTCTCGAATTCACATAGCATAGCTCCCGTTCGGACTTCATGCTGTCAAAGCTAATAGTTTCTGGCATATCTAGTCTGACTGCATCGACATTTGTCACCGGCGCACGCAGAACTACCATTGTACCGGCATCTTGCTGGCTATAAACAGAGATATCGCCTTGAATTCTGTCACACACCATCTTAGACATCGCTAAGCCCAGGCCGGTGCCATTGAACGGCTTCGTGAGTGTTTCGTGGTCGGTCTGTGAAAACCCATCGAATATGGTTTTCATCTCTGAGGCAAATATGCCGACTCCACAATCTGTGATCGCCACTTCAAGAATAGCATTGGCAGTGGTTTTGCTCTGCACCGGAGCTGCGCTCGTTGCAGCATATAAGCTGAGCTCCACAGATACCCGCGCACGCTGATCTCGATGTACCTTTTCAGGGTCGCTGAATTTAAGTGCGTTCGAAACTAAATTCGAGCAAATTATATTGATTTTCGCGAAATCGCCTCCGATTTTCGCGCACTCGAGTTCTTCCGAAGACACATTTACGTGAAAGATGATGTTCTTGGTCTCTGCACGTACCAAATGGCCATTGCGTATGGTTTGAGCCAAGGCTTCCATCGTGAACTCGTTGTAATTGGTTTCGTCATCGGTCAATTGTCTTGAATAATTCAAGAGCTGCTGAAGCAGCTCGTGGAGAACCTCACCAGAACCGATTATAGTTTCCAGCCGTTTCTTTAAAGTTGATATGGGCGCGTCCTTTTCGCAGAATGCCACTGCAGCTATGCCCAAAATTCCGTTCATTGGCGTCCTTAACTCATTCATGATATTCATCATAAAGATGCTCTTCGCTTTGTTAGCAGATTCTGCTCTCTGCTGGCTTTCATGGGCCTCATGCGTACGAAGCCGCACCTCATCATTCATCCTCACTCCGTAGAGATGCAGCTTCTTGACCAGCATGTTATACTCAGCAATTAGCTCGTCGAACTCATCAACAAACCATCTTCGATTAAGAGGCTCTATCTGCAAGGGCAAATGAAAGACGCAGTCATCCAGTGTTGAAGTCCTACTATGAATTGAGCTTTCATCTTCAGGAATACCATCGTCGACCAGAGTAGCACTCGATGCCCATGATGCTTGGTCGCTCTTTGTGGTATACCAAAAGTAGTTGATCGGTACCGAGAGGGCACGATTCCAGAATGCGCCCATTTGCATCCAAAAAGAGTGTTTGACTTTCACTTTTTCTGGTTCATTTTTGCTATTCGGATGACTTTGAAGCTGCATCGCTTTGTAGATGTGATGCGTTGGTGAGGTAGTGAGCCGTGTCAGTAAAAATGCGCAAAGTAGGACGAATACCAAATCTGAAATGACAATTCCCACCATTTTTATAGTCAAAGCTTCATATCCAGCTTTAACAGCGGACTGGGGCATCGCAATGGTTATAAACCAATCTCGATTGATGACGTTTGCATACGAGAACCCCACGCTTCCCTTTTTCACCCATGGTGTATGGGTATTAGTTATAGCGCTCCCATATTTCTTGTTACTCTTGTCGCGTATAGCGCGATTCTGTAACATGATGTCGTATTGCATGGCTGGAAAAGACGAAAGTGGATGCCATCCCCTGTCTGCCGTCCGATTGTTGCCCGCCGGGAACAACTTTCTCCAACCTTGGGCGCCATCTGCAGCCAAAATGGAAAATACTGCATTAGACTCAGTGAGCAGTGACCCATCGAAATCCAGAATGTTGCTGTCATTCATGTATTGGCTGCAATCTAGAACAGACGTGATGTAACCCAAATTTTTGCTTGTTTGTACGTCCCCGTCTACAGTAAAGTGTGAAACTGGCTGAGTATAGGAGAGGCTGTAGGCAAAAATTTGACTGGTGTTGTCGACTAGTGGTACTGGATTTGACACCCAGCTCCACACTTTATCCGGAGTCTCGGTAAAATTCAGGGGCACGTCATGCAAGGGGCCCAGTGATTGTGTATAAGTTTTGGACTTCCACGATGCGGCTGATGCAGCTACCTCGGCTTCGTTAATCACGGAAGAAGTGTTTTGAGGTACACCGGTGGCATTTCCTGCCGCTTTCATGGTACCCAAAGGCATCAGCATAGACAGTCCCGGGTCCAATGCGCGTAGAGTATCATCAGAGATATCCGGGTTGGCCATACTAAGCAAAATGCTACCCGAAGTGTCATACAGATTGAAGATTTGTGAGTCCCGAAGCTGAGTAGCGAAGATGTTTTTGAGAAGCACCTCGACATCACTAGCCCACTCACTAATGTTTTTAGTTCCCTCATACAGACCTTGCATGACATTGAACAAGCTATCTCCCTGAAAAGCGTCATTGAGTGCTAGCGCTGTGGTATCGGCATTCCGCTCAATTTGTTCAGACTTTAACGTTGCGAATTGCGCAAGCCGCCTCTGCATAAGTTTGTCAGTGTAAGAAGTCGACTTTGCAATGCAGACTCCAGCAAGTATGCACATGCACACAAGCGCTACGAACCCGATGTAGAATGTGAACTTGATTCGCAATGGAATCCGTATGTGACCAGGCATAACCTTATTTATTGAACAAAGTTGATTATTAGCGGGGTGGGCCTGAGTAAAATTATAGGATTGTGAATGTGGCCTGTACAGACCATTGATATGAATTGAATTACATGGCGTCGTACACAAGTCTTTTTTCGAAGCTTTTTGAGGGCTTTCTTAAATGTACACTCTTCATTGTGAGCAAGTTAGCTTGACCTTAATTACCGACTTATCTTACCTATAAAAATCAGAACGAGTATGCATTTCTCCGTATATCATTGTAAGTTGCCAGCTGTGCCGCTCAAGCTTCTAAGGCCCACTTTACCTAAGCATTTGGAAAACTAGAATGCCGCCGACCTTTGGCACGGTAGTGAATCCCACAAGGACGCTTGTAGAGTACCTTTCCACGCATGCATCGAACTCGCTTGCAAAATCTTTGATAGCCGTTGCGACGCCAAATCTCGCTGGTCAGCTCGCCAGCTTAAAGAGCAACTTCCCGCAGTTGCAGACTATAGGTATCGCGTGTGACACTGTGCCGCTGGGTTGCCAACGCAGCGGATTTAGCTTTCTTGTGAGCGAGAACAAGCTCAATATCAAAAGTCGTGACGAGTTGCGGCCCTCAAATACCCGCAATTGGCATCAATCGACATCGGCATTCAGATTGACTTCTGCGAATGGGTTTGACCTTGCAGTTCCTGCTGCAAACACACTTTTCTCGACAAATCGGCAAGCTGAGCTGTATGCCGACGACGATACGCCCCTAACAGCTCTGCACGTAGAAACCGCCGAAAATTTCAGGGTCAAGGGCAGTATTCTTCCAGCCGAGCCAGTCACCGGTTGGCTAGAGGTATCAGCGGCCACGGATAATATGCTGAAGGTCTTGGATGATAAGCCAGCTGCGCAGTACTTAGAGGAGAGCGAGAAGGTGATGCAGAGCGTAGAGCCACGTGTATTTGCCGAGCTCGATTCCGGCGAAATGGTGCGCGTTGTCGCCGGCGGTGGCGGTTTGTGGTCTCCTAAAGCATCAATGCTTGTTCTAGAGGCGCCTGCTGCGCCTCGTCGCGGTCAGATGCTGCGTTTTGTCTTGCAGTCGTCCTCTTTGACTCCGGATTTGGAATCACAGCTGGCGAGCACGGGACCAGGGATTGTTGCGGAGGTAGCCAACGCGCCGGACACGCTGGCTGCACAAAAACCCATCCTTGAGTACAAAAGAAACCACTACATCGAGGTTTTCGGGTTTGGATCAGAGCTTGGTTTCATGTTAGACGGGAGTAAAAGGAGCGTTGTTGGGGAGTCTGTGAGGTGTGTAGTTGAGTAAATTGCACTTAGACTATGTACATCTTCGAACACAAGGTAGAGACAATTAAATCTTATATCCATACCCGCCCATACTAGCAATAGTACAGTGTTATGGCTCAGCAATCGACTCCGTTTCATCTCTTTGCTTACAGAACTTAGTATAGGAAAATAAATAAACTCATATGCTACTCCGTAATCCACTCGGGTGCGCTGGAAATTACGTGCTCATGAATTTCGAATAAGGCGTGCCGCTTCTCTGCGGGACCTGAAAACACAATGCCATCGCAGAAGAGCGTCGCCACTGCTGCCGACGCGATATACACCGCCGACCGCGAGAGGGACGACCACGTGTTCAGCCCCAGCGGGTCTACAGACTCGATTGACTGGAACGCCCTTGAGCGCAGATCGACGCGCGGGCACAAGGCGCCCACCGTGGGCCGCACCGTCAAAGCCAGCGGCGAATGAACGAGCTGATTCTCATACCATTTCGTATGCAGGTACGATGCCAGCGCGCGAATGTGCGCGCTCTGCTCGACCACAGCGCGAGCCAGTTTTGTGCTGTCCCGCCGGCTGAATATATGTTGGCGGAACCCGAGAATGCCGTTACGCGCGAGGTTCACGAGATCCTCGCTTGTGTCCGCGACCACAACCAAGACGGCCAGTTTCTGGATCTCGTGCATCACAACCAAGTCTGCTGCGGTCGCGCAATTGCGGCCACTCAGCGAGTACAGCACAGCATCGACGGGCTGCTCGGAAAGCCGTGTTTCGAGCCACTGGCTGACGTTCGTGCTGCCCACCAAGCTTGTGTCAAACAGCGTGACGTTCGACGTCTTCGCAACGTCAATTCCATGCTCGTTGAAAGTGGCGTCTGGGTTCAGGATCGATGTGAGGTCGCCAAAGAGATCGGCGCTAGCGGCAACCGAGCCGGCCAGGGCGATGCTCAGATGCTGGCCGCTTGCGGCAGAATTGAACTCGTCGGCATCGATCTCGACTTCTGAGCTGAACTCGTTGTCGGTCGGTATGCTCGGCGAGTCTATGGGGGCGACGATTGCAGTGGCGCCCGTGCCAGGGGCGCCAAGCGCAGTCGCCTCAACCTCGACCTCTATCCTGGACGAAGGGGGTGACGGCATCACAAAACTGTACTCTGAGTTGCCCAGCGAGCCCGTGAAGGGCCCACGAGGACTCGGCAGGGGTATCAAACGCGAATCAATGGTATTAGCAGGCGAGAGCGCGGCCAGCGACTCAATTGACGATACCATGTCGAATGGCTCATCCTCGAGCGATGCTGGCGAGCGTGGCGAATTTGGAAGGCTCGGAATGTCGTCCATGCGCGTGGTTGAGCAGGAAGAGAGGGGAAGTATATTATGCATGGTGATAAGGTCTGGGCAACGTCGCCAGGCTTGGGTCATCATCCCAGCTTGGGGTTGGGCACGCGGCAGAGCAAGGATTATGTCAAGGAGGTGCCAATGTCGTGCGGGGATCGGGTGGAGGTACGAGTATGTAGTTTACTGAATACGACCCTTGCGGATCAATGCAGGGAACATATGAGTGACGGAGAAGACCGAGGTTATTCGTAGGCGCGGAATTGCGATAAAAGCGAGCATACGGCGAGCCCATTGCGGACATGGAGGAAGTGCACTCGAGTATATAGACAACAGTGAGAGTCAATTCCTGTCACAATGCACAAGACGTCAAGCACGTATTGCGAGCTTTTGCCCCTTTGATGTTAATGCTGAATACTAGAAATACAAAGCTAGAAATGCAGGGCTCTAGGTCCTACCATTGCGGCCACCAGGGCCGTCATTCTTGTAGAACCATGCCATAACGCGGCGCGACCAGGCCTCGTCGAACCGTTTAGACGGCGGCAAGCGACGAACAATGCTCTTGTAGACGCGCTGCGTCTCGAGTGCCGTCTTCAGGCTCAAGTTCGTGCTCGGAGCATCCAGTGAGTCGAATTTCCGCTTTTTTGTTTCGGGTGGCTCAATTTGCTCTTCGCATGCCATCTCACTGCCGCAGCTCGTCTTTTGAGACCCTTGGGGCGTCCTATCGCTCGCCATGGAAGGATAGCTCGCCATCGTCGTATCACTTTTCAGTGCGAAGTCACTCGTCATTTCCACGTCGCTAGCCACTTCTGTATCGTCAATTAGTGCCTCTTCACTCATTGTGGAAATGTCGAGGCGAAACGTGTCGTGTGAATATTGCGTGAGTTTCTGACTACGCCCCGAACAGACGCCCGATAAGACGCCCCTCCCATAATTGGCTTGACAACAGTTTGTTGCCACTAAAATTGATATTGGGCGCCGTGTGATAGAAATGTGCAATAATACTACGCACAGCGACTTCATTTCCTTGTGTCTCCATACGCAAAATAGACTTCTGTGCAACTATCAAGTGCTCGAGCCTAGTTATTCACGAAGCAGGTAACCACCAAAAAAACTCGCTTGAGTATCAATTGCACTTCGGGCCCCGTCCAAACTGCGTTACACCTGCTGTCACGAGCTCATTACTCGAAAACTTCTACTTCACAAACGTTATCGCGCGCTCGTCGCCGAATATGGCAAGGGCCTCCGCGGCGCGCATCGTTCCGCACGTCGAGGGCTCGCAGCAGGAGGCGAGTCTGTAAACTTTTGTCGCATAACGAATGTAAGCTTAAAATAGTTATTTGTGTGGATTTGAGATAGGCGGCTGGGTCTGCGGGGCCCGTGATGGACCTGGGGGCTCTGAACTCCTGTCCGTGCCTGCTAAAGATGGTGCTGATGTTCTGATCTTTGTCGTCTTCTCACCAGAAGGACCTTATGCGGCGCCGTCGAGCCCGAGAATTTTTTACCTAACGAAAACATATAGCAGCATAACTTCAGGCCCCGCTAATGTCTCATCATCGGCCGGTCGCGGGTGCCGTTCTAGCCGGGTGTCTTGATGATGGTAGCTGTTCCACGGCAAGCCAGAAAGGACGGCCATGGCTGGGACGGGTGCCGTTCTAGCCGGCCCTCCTAATGATAGTAGCTGTTCCCCAGCAAGTCAGAAAGGACGGCCATGGCTGGAGCGGGAGCGGGTGCCGTTCTAGCCGGCCGTCCTAATGATGGTAGCTGTTTAAGAGACTGAGCAGCAAGTCAGAAAGGTCGGTCATGGCTGGAGCGGGTGCCGTTCTAGCCGGCCGTTCTAATGATGGTAGTTGTTCGCAGCAAGCCTGAAAGGACGGCAATGGCTAGAGGGGGCTCTCCGCTTCGGTGGAGAGCGGTGAGGAGGGCGGGTGGGCTCCTCATCAGCGGGTGCCGTTCTAGCCGGCCGTTCTAATGACATCTCCAATTATTATTGTTTAGGAGACTGAGCAGGCCATTGAGATCGGTGCCGACAGGACTGAAGATGGTTTATGACGCAGTCACACTCTTGGCTCTCTTATCTCTCTTATTGTCTCCCATTTCACCCATTCCCGTCTCAGTTACCGCGAACAGCTTCGGTCCTAACTCACTCAGTTGTTACAACGAGTATTCTGCCTTTGTGAATGCTAGACACTGAAGAATCGCACCTGGTATTACGCCGACCACCAATTTCCCACCCGAGCGGGAGACACTCCGCGAGGGGTGGCTCTCCTCCTTCTTCGTCTTCGTAATTTCGGAGTTAACTAAAGTACATCGACTATAAGCACGCTTTCGCCTATACTCGTTCGTGCGTGATTCGTGGTAACCTACCCTCAGCAATGAACACGACGCCGGCGGTGGTGATGGACAACGGCACCGGGCTGACGAAGCTCGGTTTCGCCGGCAACGACTCGCCCTCGTTTGTGATCCCGACGGCAATCGCCTCGAACGAGCACACGCTGCGGGGCAAGCGCGCGTCGCCGAACTATGTGATCGGCGACGAGGCGCTCGCGAAGGCCGACGGCCAGAACTACGCGCTGAACTACCCAATCCGGCACGGCCAGATCGAGAACTGGGACCAGATGGAGAGGTTTTGGGAGGCGAGCATCTTCAAGTACCTGCGCTGTGAGCCCGAGGACCATCGCTTTCTGCTGACAGAGCCGCCGCTGAACGCCCCTGAGAACCGCGAAATGACGGCGGAAATCATGTTCGAGACGTTCAATTGCGCGGGTTTGTACATCGCCGTGCAGGCCGTGCTCGCGCTGGCGGCGTCCTGGACCTCGCCTAAGGTCGTCGGCCAGCCATTGACTGGCACGGTCATCGACAGCGGCGACGGTGTGACTCACGTGATCGCCGTGGCCGAGGGCTATGTGATCGGTTCCTCAATCAAGCACATCCCGATCGCCGGCCGCGACATCACGTCGTTCATCCAGGGGATGCTGCGCGACCGCGGCGAGGCCGACACATCGCTGCGCACGGCCGAGCGCATCAAACAGGACTACTCTTACGTGTCGCCGAACATTGTGAACGAGTTCAAGCGGTTCGACCAGGAGCCGGACCGGTTCAAGAAATACATCGCGCAGCAACAAGGAGGCCGCCGCGTCACCGTGGATGTGGGCTACGAGCGGTTCATGGCCCCAGAGATCTTCTTCTCCCCAGAGATCGCGACCTCAGAGTTCCTCACGCCGCTGCCCGAAGTCATCGATAACGTCGTGCAGGCAAGCCCAATTGATGTCCGTAAGGGCCTTTACAAAAACATCGTGCTTTCAGGAGGCTCGACCATGTTCAAGGACTTCGGCCGCCGTCTCCAGCGCGACGTGCGCAGCCTCGTGGACGCGCGCCTCCGCAAAAACGAGGCGGCCGCCGGTGTTAAGAGCAGCGGCGTCGAGGTGCAGGTCGTCAGCCACAAACGCCAGCGCGAGGCCGTCTGGTTCGGCGGCAGCCTGATGGCCCAGACGCCGGAGTTCAAGAATTACTGCTACTCGAAGAAAGACTACGACGAGTACGGCCCGGGAATTGTGCGGCAGTTCTCACTGATGAACGTGAACTAGCGTCTCGAGACTGTGAGACTCTTTCTAGAAAAATGTAAAAAGTATAAAAACTCATTTCTTTGTATCTTACATGGCTGCGTGCTGAGACGGGGCGAATAATGGGCCTAACCAGTATGGGCTTAACCAGTATTAACTAGCCTCATGGATTGCATTCGGTTATTATGATGGTCGTAGAAGTCGAGCTATGGGTAATCGTGGTTAATCTGCGGCGACGGGGCTAACCTCACCAGATATGTTTGCAATTTAGCTCACACAACGGGCCAATAGTTTGGGTTCACAACGCTGGTCCATGGAGCCAGTCCAAAGCGACAACTCAACTTACAGCACAAGCTGATTCAAAATTTATAAAACTATTTACAGAGATGCTTTAAAAGGCATTGGCGAGGATCTGCTTGACCTCTTCTCTCCAGTTGCCTTTTATCACTACGGCGTTCGCCGCATTCTTCACCCAGATATCCTTCTTTTGTAGTTCTAATGCATTCATGAGGTCGTTTCTGAGCGCACCGGCCTGGCCGCTAACTTTGCGCACTTCTGTCCACACGCCCCCCGCGTTATTATAGTCCAGGTATACGGGCAATTTCCCGGTCCGAGACCGCGCCACATGGTACCAAACGCCCTCAGGCTGTTTGAGCTGATCAGCACTAATCTCTTGCGGGAAAACCGAAGCAAGGTACGGCAGATCGCGCTGGGTATCCTCGGCGGGACCCGCGATTTCGTGACCCAGAACTTCAGCGACGTCGGCACTAGTTTTGGTCGTGCGTGGCACCGGGATCTCCTTCACAAAGGACGGCGCGCCGGGCACGATGCGCTGAGCGATCGAGCTCGATCCGAAAAACCGTCGCATGAAAAATTAAACCCTATAAGGAACCGCAGCCTAAAAGAAATGTGTGTGAGGCGAGCTGAGAGAAAATAAATATGGCGATTTCTTTACGCATCATAACAAATAATTTGTCGAACCAGACAAACTTTTAAATGTGCCTGCTTTATGTAGTAGTGCAAGCATATATCCATCTCATTCGTAGATTGTGCGTCGTCTTTCTCAGTTCGAGGGTAATGCCGAGCGAAGACAAGTGCCCCGTTGACCACACGAATCCCGAAGTTTTGGCCAAATACCGCCAGCTCGCCGAGGAGCAGGCCCTCCAGAAGCCCTCAGCAAATCAGCCAGCATGCCCCGTGGACCACACGAATCCGGAAATAGTCGCTAAGTTCCTAGAGGTCGACCACGGCAACGGCGGCGAGGGCCTGCCGCCGCTGCCAAACATTCCATCCCAGCTTAGCAGCGAGCGCGAGATCAGTAGCATTCCTCGGACCGGGTCCGACAAGAACTGGGTATATCCGAGCGAGCAGCAGTTCTACTCGGCAATGAAGCGGAAGAAGTTCGAGCCGAACGCTCAGGATATGCCCGTGATCATTCCGATCCACAATGCAGTCAACGAGCGGTGCTGGGCCGAAGTCTTGAGATGGGAAGCCGGGAAGGGAGGAGCAGCCTGCGGCGGACCCGAATTAGTGAAATTCGCCGGAGATAGCACAAAACTCACCCCGAAAGCGCGCCTAAATATGTGGTTTTTCGGTACAACGCGGCCGTTTGACCGGCATGACTGGACAATCAATAGATGCGGCCAGCACATCGACTATGTCATTGATTTCTATAGTGGGATGCCCGATCCAAAGCATCCGGAGCGGCAAAGCTTCTATTTGGACGTGAGACCAAAGCTGAACAGTTTAGAGGGCTGGAAGATGCGCGCCATGAAGTGGCTCTCTCTTTGAAACTAGGATTAGAATTGTACATAGAAATAGGTATCGGCGACAGAGTAAAGTCGTGACCAACTCTGTACTGTGTGACCCATGCTGCTCTTTAATGCTCACAGATTACTATTATACATTTTCGGCAAACTACGCTACTCGCTTTGCTAGCAGGCCTCAGACTTTGGTCCACTTTAGTAGGTCCAGAATCGGACCGTTTTGTCTCTGCTCCCAGAAACGATCTTTGTTCCGTCGATGCTCCAGTCAACGGCAAACACTTCGTCCTGGTGTCCAGGTAAGTCGGTCTTCATGCGCCGCGTCTTCATGTCCCAAATTTTGAGCGTTGTATCCTTTGAGCATGATACAAGCATTCGCGAGTCGGCAGCCCATGCACATTGATAAACGGCCGCAACATGACCTCTCAACGAAGCCAAGAATTTGCCGGTTTTTCCATCCCAAAGTTTCACAGAGTTATCAAAGCTCGCAGAAGCCAGCATGCTCCCGTCAGGACTGAAGTTCACATGGTTGACAAGCTTCTGATGGCCCGTCATCCGCGCAAGCGGCTTTAGCTGTTTCAATGGCGTCCATAGGAACATCGTGAAGTCATCTGAGGCAGTGACCACGCGTTCAACCCCGCCGCTTTGTGAAAGAGCCATGTCGAATTTCTGTTGCGCGATGTCGCGCAGTTTTGTTGGATCCGAACCGAACTTCGGGATCTCGGTATTCATAAGCGTGGTTGGACCAAAGGGACCCGAGCGGAGAGCAAAGTCTGTGCTGAGCGCTATGTGGTTGATCCAATGTGCGTGGGATTGATGCGTAGACAGGAGGCGACCGGTCTTCGCGTCCCAAACTTTCATGGTTTTGTCGTGTGAGCCACTGTAAATGTGACCGAGACCGCCCCACTTCACACAGGCCACTGAATTTGTGTGACCGCTCAGCACAAATTCACAAACACCAGACTCAGCATCCCACACGCGGAGCGTGCCGTCTTTACTACTGGAAACTAAACGGGGCAGATTACCCGGTTTAACAAGATGAAGAGGCTCCCAGGCTAAATCGGTGATAAATTTGCCGTGCCCGACCAGCTTTTTGCTCCACGGTTCACCAGTCTGACTATCCCATATGCAGATGCTCGCGTCTCGCGACCCAGTGGCAATCGCTCGGCCATCAGGACTCCAGCCAACGCACAGCACATGGTCGCTATGTTTTCCCAGAGTTTTAATGGGAGTTCCTGAGTCACTCGACCACAGCCGCGCCGTGCAATCTCCAGCCCCAGTCACGGCGAGCGACGAAGTGAACGGAGCAAATTTCGCGGTGAGAATAGTGGCACCGTGGCCAAGCGCAACGCCGCACGAGCGCGTGATATTTCGCACACGGAACACGGCTCGAGGGGTGTACACAAGGACCAATTCGTCCTCTGTAGACTTGTGCTGAGGTTTCAAAATATCAGTGTAAAGGTCATTTTTCACGTCAATTGCCACACTACCAGGCATGGAAAGCGAGAATTCATAAGGAACACTTTCGTCGTTCCTCAGAAGTTGGTTCACAAGCATCTCGAGCTGCTGAACCGTCGAGGTTCCGGGCACTCTCAAACTCTCCGGCAATTGAACGCCCGAGTCAGCGGCCTCCAGTCGAATGCGCACATTAGGCAGATCCTTAGGAATGTCGCTGATCTCGGCCGCCCCCTTCTGAGCCTCACGGCGCTGCTTCTTTGACGCTGGAGGAACTTGGGTCGCCATTGAAAAATTTCGGAGGTTACCTAATTTTTTTCCCACAAATCTCTGGGGAACTGATGCAACTTGCGCTGTAAATCAACTTGCGAAACTGGCTAATGTTCTTATGTACAATTTAATTAAACCAATCGTGAAAAAAAAAAACTGCTTTGGATTCTCTTACAACCCAGTGAGGTTCTTTTCCTTCGCGATGACCTTGCTATTCATGAACGGCCACAGTGCTTTCGGCAGGCGCACTTCACCCGTCTCCTTATTGAAGCCGTGCTCCAATATGGCGATGATGACCCTCGGCACTGCGAGCGCGGTGGCATTGAGCGTGTGCACGAACTCATTCGTGTCTTCCACTTTTGTGTGCAGCCGGCGCGACTGGAAATCGAGGCAGTTCGACGCCGACGAGAGCTCTCCCCATGTCCCACGACTAGGCATCCACGCCTCGATGTCGTACTTCTGGTATGCGGGGTTGCCCAAATCGCCGGGGCCGATGTTAATTG
This sequence comes from Starmerella roubikii, assembly GCA_030584945.1. Classification (NCBI taxonomy): domain Eukaryota; kingdom Fungi; phylum Ascomycota; class Dipodascomycetes; order Dipodascales; family Trichomonascaceae; genus Starmerella; species Starmerella roubikii. The sequence goes on along the minus strand of JAJMCC010000009.1, from coordinate 19,263 downwards.
TGCGCAAGGGAACGCCGAGCTCACCGAGAAGATCCTCAAAGATCTTCTTCTCGAAAGATAAGAGTTCTTGGAGCATTTTTTCCGAGTCCTCAGGCGCGCACCAACAGAACATTTCAACTTTCGAGAACTCATGCAAACGGTATAGCCCGCGCGTCTCCGATCCGCGAGATCCCGCCTCGGCTCGGAAACTGCGAGAGAGACCACAGTGTTTCAGCGGCAGGTCTCCTACTGGCAGAGACTGCAGTGCGAGCTGAGACGCCAGGGGGATCTCTGCTGTGCCGGAAAGACACAGATTTGCGCCGGCAACCTCGTAAACTTGCGTCGACTCGCCGCGCGGCCGAAACCCACACGCAGAATTGTATTCTGATCTAACCAAAGCCGGTGGGGTCACCATCTTCAGCCCGAATTCGCTCGTGCATTTGCGGATGGCGTACTGGATGAGCGCTTGTTCGAGTAGCGCGCCTTGGCCAAGAAGGTAGACATTGCCCATTCCAGAGACACGCGACGCGTTGCTGATATCCAGGATCCCCAATTGCTGTCCAATGTCAACATGGTCACACTTAAGGTCCATATTTCTGCCCAACTTCGCGTGCTCGTTCATATCCACCACCTCGTATTCACCATCGAAAGAGAGCACATTCGGCTCGACAAGATTAGGTATGCTATCCAAGAGCTCGTCAAACTCATGCTCCACCGCTTGAAGAGCATTGTCAATTTGAGCGAGTTTCCGTTTAGATGCTTCGGACTCGTCTTTTAGATCCGGCGGCAGGACGTCGCGCAGCTTCAGTTGACTGACCGTGTCTTTAACTTTCTTGATGACAGCATTGTGCTCAAATCCGGCTTGGCTGCGCTGCTTCCTGAGATCTGCCAGTTTGCCGTGCTGGGCCACGAGATCGTCGATGCTCTGGTTCTTGTAGAGCTGGACTTTACGAGCAGCCACGCTGCGCGAAAAGAGCTCCGGATTCTCGAGGATCCGCCGCACGGGATACGCGGGCTTGCGCAGACTCAGCTTCGATCTTGTCGAGTACAGCCTCCTGATCATAACCCAGAATACGAGAAGTTCTGAGAAGCGCTTAAATCGAATTGAAATGTGATAAATCGAATTGAAATGTGATAAACACTAGCGCCAAATAAGACCAGCCCATCATTGCGACGAGCACTGGCCCGCCCTATGCACACAAATATAAAACTTTTTATCGAATAGATACATAAATTAGAAAGCAAGCTTCTCGAAGAACCACTTGTTGTTGCCAGCCTTGTGCTGCTCCTCGAAGATCTGCTTGACGGCCTTCTTCGCATCCGCGCGCTTGCTCGGCTCAGAGAAAGTCTCCTGGGAGATAGTCGACTTGAGGCTGTCGTGGTCAAAGCTGTAGCGGGTCGGCATGATGTGCTGGTAGTTCACGCGCTTGATGAACGGCTTGATCTTCGTGCGGCGCGCAATCTGCTTCTCAGTGTGCTTGCGGGTCACCTTCTGCGGGTAACGCTCGATGCCGACCACAAGAGCGTGTCCGTACGGGTGCGTCTTCGTGCCCTCGTCGAAGGCCTTGACAATCACAACTTTCTTACCAGCCTGACGGCCCCGCGTGATAATCGCGACTTTGCTTGACTTCAGGAACTTGGCCATTGATTCTTTGGTAGAAGTGTTGGAAAATATGCTTATGTCACTATGAGCGTACTTGTTAGCACGATTACTCATAAAGTTCACACAATGAATAAATCCCATGGGAGCCCTCACATTAGTCATGATATTGCGGGAAAGGTAAGGACCAGCTTCACGACTGATGTCATAGATAAGTGACGATAAATGTGCACGCGGCCGTAAATACTACCTGAGCTATATACCACCTGTAACCACTTCCGAATAACATGCCCGACTTAATGCACTCGTCTCCTTGCGACTCACCATTCGAAGTCCAAAAATTCGGAAACAAACTACTCACTGAACTGCACCCTGCTGAACGGTATCACTTTGTGATGATAGCCATTGGCAAACCCGCTCGCAAAGATCGCAAGTTTGACTTTAGGACTCTTGCGAGATATAACTTAGTAGAATGCTCAGATGGCAAGCCATTTTTGACGCCGCTAGGTGAGCAAATATGGCTTGCAATATCGAACCCGGGAATTGCCGAGGTAGACACGGGTTTTGAGCATCTTTTGATTATCCGCTACCAAAAAAACAAATAACTACATATGTGTTTTAGTTGTCCTCTACAAACAGCCTTTATAGCACGATTCTGGATATTGCCTAGAAGGGAATCCTGTTTTGTTTACACCTTACCCGCATCAGATCTGACAGCAAATGAACCAGACTCCACAGCCGTATCCATTGCCGCCAGAGAATCCTACGCTAGGCCTCAGTCCTGTACGGACAGGGCCGTTGGCAGCACGCCACAATGACTCACGATACCAGGATCACATCCGGATCATTTACGACACTTTAAACACACTCAGTTCGGACTTGCGCACGACGAAGGAGGATTTCGCGGATCTGACCATGCGTTCGCGAGATAATGGGCAAGCTCTAGAAAAGCTGATGCGTGAAATCAAAGGGGCCCGTGAGGATGATGGCGTTTCGCAGAAACTGACGGGCTTGGCCCAGCTCGAAAGGCTTGAGAAGCTGAACAAGCTCGATGGAATTGAGGAGGCGCTGCGTCGCAATACTGCGTCTTACTCGGCGTCAGCACCTCAATTTAAGCAGCTCGGACAGTTGAAATTGCTCGAGCAGCTGAAGAAATTGGACTATTTGGGAGATTTGACCAAACTCGGCGAGCTGGGTAAGTTGGAGAAGCTCGACAAGCTGGGCCAGCTCGACAAACTTAGTGAGCTCGACAAGCTTAGTGAGCTCGACAAACTGGGTGCATTAGAGAAGCTGAGCGTTTTGGATGAGTTGTCTGCAGGGTCGGATATGGGCAGGCTCGGCGAGCTCGAGCAATTGAATGAACTCAATAACTTGAGCGAGCTCCAGAGACTCGGCGAGCTCCAGAGGCTCGACGAGCTCACAAAGCTCGACGACTTGCAGAGGCTTAACGAGCTCACGAAATTACAAGAGCTCACGCATTTAGGAGAGCTCACAAAACTAACGAAATTGGAAGCAGTCACCGGAAAGCTGGACATGTTGGAGAGACTCAATAATCTCACTAAGCTGGATGACCTCCGAAGACTTGACGAGCTCAACAGATTGGGCAACCTCAGCAAGCTCGACAACCTCAGCAAGCTCGACGATCTTAGCAAGCTCGACGATCTTAGCAAGCTCGACGATCTTAGCAAGCTCGACAGCCTCGAAAAGCTCGACGATCTCAGCAAGCTCGACGGCCTTGTAAAACTCGAGGAGCTCAGCCGACTTTCCGAGTTGACGGCGCTCAGAGATCAATTCAAAACACAAGCCGCGGACCAGAGCGAACTGCATGCTCTTCGTCTTGAGCACGCCTCAGTGGCAAGCCTCGAAGCGCGCAAAGCGGCGCTAACTCAGGAAGTCACTGAGCTCGAGGCACAGGTCACTAACCGACGCAAAGAAGCACACGAGGCCGAAATGGAAGTCCTGCAACTGCGGTCGGAATTAAAACTTGGCGTCGAGCGATTGGAAGACCACGAGGCACGGTACAGCCGCCTCGAAGCCCAAGTCCGTGAGATGACGCTCGCGAAATACAAAGGACTGCTTGGCACAGGCGCGCTCGCCGTGCTCTCGAGCAACCAGCAGAACAAGGAGAACGGCCGGAATGGCAGTGGCAGCATTGTGATTCCTAAGCGCCAGCTCAGAACCGTTAGCTTAGCAGATAGGTAGATTGAACAATAATTATGTATTACAAGTCATCAGTCGTATGTTAACGTAGCAGTTGCTCTCTGCACTCTAAGCCTTTTCCCCCTTGCAGAGAACTCTACCCTATATAATGAGCACCTATCGGCCATACTATGTAGCGGATCAATTCCGCTATCCCGACGACGCCGTCTCGAACTCGGCGGCGCATGCGCAGACCGCGTTCTCGTTCGCCCGCAGTGAAAGCCGCAATGCGGCGAATTCGTTCGACTACCTTGATTTGGAGGATCTAGTCCAGGGCCATTCACAAGTGTCCGCGGTAGGCATATCAGTCTCGCGATTCTACGCACGGATGCTGGTCACGCAGCCGTTCGAAGTGTCGCGGTTCTTGCTGCAGACAGGAGATTTTGGCGGTGATGGCCGAACCTCGAAATCGTATGACGACTACGACTTCGACGAGGAGCAGGAAAGCTCGAGCGATGAGGAGGTGGACTATTTTGTGGATGTCCGCGATATGGCGACCCGCGACGAGCCGAGCAAACGCCCTCGCGTGAAGCCGGCACGGAAAGTGAAGCCGAGCAAAACGAGGAGCGTTCAGCTATTCAATTCGCGCGAGAGGGATCCGCTGTTCCCACAAGCGCTGGACATAAGCGGCGGGCCGTTTGTATTCAGCACCCTCGGAGCTCTGAGCGAAAAAGAAGGAGTGTTCGGGCTGTGGCATGCGTTGAACGCATCGTGCCTATATTCAGCGGCGACAAACATCGTACGCGCATGGTCAACGAGCTTCCTGGCCTCGCTCACAGGCACTACTGACCCGCAATTCGTGGACATCGCGCAGGCAGTGGATCCCTGGAAGCTCATATTAGTAAGTACCGCCGGTTGCGCCGTGGCGGCGGCCGCGCTCGCGCCGGTGGCGGTGATTCGCGCGCGGTTGATCGCGACGTCAATGAACTACTCGGATCGGCCGCGCTCGCTGCGCTGGTCTCTCGCAGCGGCAGTCAAACAGGGCCAACTCGTGGCCCCGCTTTTCGTCGTGCTGCCGACGACGCTGGCTGCTGCGGGCTACCATATGATAATTCAGAGTGCCCCAGTTCTGATGTGGCGGCTAGCGTCTCTCAGCCAGTTCTCGAGCCCGGGTCTCTACCAATTCGGCCGAGCAGTTGCGAAAATTCTCGGCCTTCTCGTCAAAATGCCCCTCGAGACGCTGGCGAGCCGGGCACAGCTCAAGGCAAGCCACCCAACCGCGAGAACGCTGATCATTCGACCCGTCCAGTACAAGGGAATGCTGCCGTCCCTGTGGTCAGTGCTCATGGGAGCCGTGCCGGTTTCGACGCTGTACCGCGGCTGGCGCACAGAGGCCGTGGGAATCATGGCAGAGTGGGGGTATGCTGCCTTAGACGAGGGGAAGCCGATGAAAGAGCGATTTTGAGTCGCGAAATGGCTCATGGCGTGCGTTCTTCAGTTGCATAGTATATAGGCCAATGTATAGCCAAATAGTGACAACTAGCATGAATTTGAGCATTCATAACAGCGAACTGTTTCTATACATTTCTACATCCCGACCGTAATTAACCAACCAACCCAACCTCACATGGTACCCAGATACACGACGAGATCATAACCCACCCGACGGGCGATTTCTCTAAATGCTGTATCTAACGGACCCGATGGCTCGGTACAAACAGCGGCGGACTCAGCAGGCTGATCCGCTGCTTGGTTTTGAAGTCCTCGGGTACATTGCCGCCGGCACATACGGCCGTGTCTACAAGGCGCGCGAGCGGCCGACTCCGGAGTTGTCAAATTGCCGGACGGTCGCGATAAAGAAATTCAAGACGGAGAAACCCGGAGAAGTGGCGCAATTCACCGGGTTATCGCAGTCCGCATACCGTGAACTGGCGCTGTGCCGAGAGCTGCACCACGAGAATATCGTTGGGCTAATAACAACCATTCTTTATGACAAGGCAATCTATCTCGTGTTTGAATTCGCCGAGCACGATCTGCTGCAGCTCATCCAGTACCATTGCTCCGCTAACTTGAGTGCGAATTCCCAGTCCTCTGCCGCGGCGCAGGCCTCGCCGCGCATGCCATCACGCTTGGCTCCGAGCCTCGTGAAGTCCGTGCTGTATCAGATCTGTGCAGGAGTTGCGTATTTACACGCGAATTGGGTGCTCCATCGCGACCTCAAGCCGGCTAATATCATGATTTCTTCAATGGGCCAGGTCAAAATCGGCGATCTGGGGCTCTCGCGCCGGTTCAAACAGCCCTTGCAAAGCCTGTATGCTGGCGACAAGGTCGTCGTCACTGTATGGTACCGTGCGCCCGAATTGCTTCTCGGGTGTCGGCACTACACGTCGGCCATTGACATCTGGGCCATCGGCTGCATATTCGCCGAGATGCTGAGCTTGAGGCCAATATTCAAGGGAGAAGAGGTCACCATGACCGCGAAGAATCAAGGAACAGGCTCGACGTTTCAGCGAGACCAAATGGATAAGGTCACGAAAATCCTCGGCACGCCGACGCGGCAGATATGGCCTAACATCATTGCCACGCCCGAGTTCCATAACTTGGAGGCGATGCCGCGCTACAAATGGTGCCTGGACGAGTGGCACCGTCATTTCGACCCTCAGAACCCGGAGTCGTTGGCGCTCTTAACGAAGTTCCTCAACTACAACCCCGATCAGCGCATATCCGCAGTAGCCGCTCTCGAGCACGACTACCTCAAGACCTGCAACAAGGGCGATTGCTTCGAGGGCCAGCACATGGTATACCCGTCGCGCCGCGTCTCCACTGCGGACATAAACATGGCAGTGCCTCCGCCGGTGAAGCGCGTCGCCCAGGGAAACGAGCGGAAAAAGAGAAGGCATTAATACATGGAGCATTGACTTTGCTCGAATAAATAATATATACATGGCATGACAGTGTAACGAATTGTTACAAGAGTGTGAGACACGACTCCTGAATAAATAAAGCCGCGCGCTAAACAAATTCCCGTTTCAGTCTGCGCTTGGATGAAGACGTACTCATGCATTTCTGAACTGCTCGAGATCCTCGGGCTCGAATATTACCTCGATCATCAGCGAGCAACTCGGGCAGGTGGCAATTGTCTCGCCATCTGCCAGATCATCAATGGCGACTTGGAATTGGTCACCACAGGGACATGGATAGTAGAACGCCTGCATCGTGGCGTCCCACGTCATATCTTCAATCTCAATTGAATCATAGACGGTGCTCATATGAAGTCGGCAAGATCGACGGAGCCCTAATATCTGTACAAATAGTAGATCCAAGTCAGATGTGCGAGTCCAGCCGGCAGAATACACCTATTCGGCTCGACAGATGCGGGCAATTGAAGTAAAGGAGTTACCGAAAGAGGAAGGACCGGCGACGAAGGATAAAACACTGCGACTCCAGAAATTAGGGCTTATATAATAATATTACATAAACGCAAACTCTTCCGGAGGAACAGCCCTAGCGGGTTGAAAAATTCGTAAGCGTATCGAGGAGCAAATTGACAAAAACTCACCCATCAAAGCACCTCACCTCTCTACTAACAGTACCTGTATCAAGAATGGGCATTTCGAGAGACTCTCGCCACAAGAGGAGCGCCACTGGTGCGATGCGCGCCCAGTTCCGCAAGAAGCGGAAGTTCGAGATGGGCCGCCAGCCGGCTAACACGAAGATCGGCACCAAGCGTATTCACCCGGTGCGCACGCGGGGCGGTAACCAGAAGTTCCGTGCTCTGCGTCTTGAGACCGGCAACTTCTCGTGGGGTACTGAGGGCGTCTCGCGCAAGACCCGTGTCATTTCGGTCGTTTACCACCCGTCGAACAACGAGCTTGTGCGCACGAACACGCTGACGAAGTCGGCCATCGTCCAGATCGACGCCGCTCCGTTCCGCCAGTTCTTCGAGTCTCACTACGGCGTTGCTGCCTCGACCAAGGGCAAGGCCACGGAGAGCATCCGCCAGACTGCCCGCACGGCGTCCCGTGCCGCTAACGCCAGGCTCAGCAACGGCCTCGAGCCCCAGTTCGGCGCTGGCCGTCTTTACGCCTGCGTCTCCTCCAGACCCGGCCAGAGCGGTCGCGTCGATGGCTACATCCTTGAGGGCGAGGAGCTTCAGTTCTACCTCAAGAAGCTTGTGCACAAGAAATAAACATAATTTATAGTTAGTCGAACGAATAACAAAAATCGTTAAATTCGAGTGAGGACCTTCGAGCTAAGGGAGAGCGAGCCAAGGGAGAGCGAGCTAAGGTAGAGCGAGCCAAAGCTCATACTACTGAGCATGTGCGAACGATGAATGAGTTTTTCGGTAGCAACTAGCCTTGCAATTGTTGATGGCATCCCCTAATGATTTACATTGTCCGCTATCTTTCCAGCCGATATCCAAAGGGGTTCGGGCAAGGCTTATTAGGGACGGTAAAAACCACCACCACGAGGACACGAGGTTTCCAACGAAAAAGATGGCTGAGAAATCGCATTCACCGCACAGACTGACAGAAAACAAGAGTGTCATGCAAAATACGGACGCAGTTCCTCTCTCCAACTCATTTGGTAGTGATTCGAGTGGTGGAAAAGCTACTCGCCGAGACCGTGTCCATGTCGCAGTGCGAGTGAGACCAAACGAGCAGAATTTACCGCCGCAGTGGCTCGTTAAGGAGGCATCCATTGAGCATGAATTCACCGGATTATATCGCTACGACCGCGTGTACGATGAGACGGCTGGGAATGAGACTGTATTCATGAACAGCGTCTTGCCCTTGGTACAGCAAGTGATAGATGGTTACAACGCTACAGTCATTGCTTATGGAGCAACAGGATCCGGTAAAACGTATACTATGCAAGGCATTCCTGGCGACTGGGGCGTAATTCCGCGGTGCGCTGTTGAGCTTTTCCGGCTTCTGTCCACTGATGCAGAGGTATTGCTCAACTACTTCGAGGTCTACAATGAAGGAATTTTTGATCTAATTGATGACTCGTTTAGCGGTGCGGCCCCAGAGCTCAAATTGAGAGGTGCCGGCCCCGAGATGACAAGCGGGTTAGCTGAGACACGCATTGTTGGCCAGCGCTGCGTCCTTGTCACGAGCTCCGAGGAGCTGATGAACTGGATTCGTATTGGCAACGATCGTCGCCGCACACAGGCTACTCAACACAATGCACACTCGTCGCGGAGTCATGCCGTTGTACGTATTGGGGTGAAGAACAACGGTCGCATGAGCGCTTTGTACCTCTGCGATCTTGCGGGTAGTGAGCGCGCACTGAAAGACGCGGAACGCCGTCGCGAGGGGTCTTGCATCAACAAATCGCTGTTGACGCTTGGCACAGTAATCTCTATTTTGTCTCAAGGCACAGGCGGGCACTGTCCCTATAGGGAGTCAAAGCTCACGCGTTTGTTGCAGCCTTCACTCTCTGGTGCTGCGCTTCTCGTTGTACTATGCAATGTGCAACTGCATGGTCCCAGTTGTCAGCCGGCGACCTTAAACACGCTTCGGTTTGCCTCTCGAGCCAAAAACGTGCCCGTTTCGGCGCGTCGTGGAGAGGCTTCTTCGAGTTTGCTGCCGCAGAATGAACGCGATGCGTGTGGCGAGCTACAGAACGCGAGTGCCGAAATCGAGACCTTGCAAGTCCGGTCACCGTCTAGCGAGCTCAACGTGGATCACTCATATGAGATTACTGGCGACGAGTTGACTCATAGTACCATTGCTGAGTTGCAAGAGCGCAACACTGACCTTGAGCAGCAGAATATGCACTTTCTCGAGAAAGTAGAAAATCTCAACGACATGGTTGCGCGCATTGGGTCAGAATCTGGGCTAAACATGGAACTGTACGTGGAGAACAACGAACAGAGACTCATCATTGAGACCTTGCTGGCCTTTGGAGAAGATAGAAAGAAGTTCCACGATCTGCATAGTGATCTATTGTTGAAAACGAGTGCACTTATGAAAACTTCTCGAGATAAGAGCAAAGCAATTTAGTCTGTGGAGAATTAAGAAGTGCCAATTTTCATAACCCAATTATATAGAATACCTCATATACGTGCTTCGGATCTCTTTTATAGCCATCAGATGTCTCATTTAATTCGGGCGGACGAGTCTTCGGTGAGTCAGCAAAATGTCATGGACGCCTCAGGAGGATGGGATAGTGCGTAAAGCCGTGATGAAATACGGCACGAACCAGTGGAACCGCGTGGCAAGTCTGCTCAAAAGACACCGTGCGGCAGACTGTCGTCAGCGCTGGTTCGATGTCCTCAATCCCAAGCTAAAGCACAGCAAATGGACACCACTCGAAGACCGTGATCTACAGCTTTTGGCCGTGCAGTCGCCGAATATGTGGCGCTCAATCGGCGCTACATTAGGGAGATCTGGTGAAGAATGCCATAAGAGGTTTCTTGAGCTCCAAGGAACTGAAAAAATTGAGTCCAAAGAGGAAGTTGAAGAGGACAAAGCTGAGCTTGTAGCCGCAAATGCGCGTCTTAGTAGCTCAATGGGTCGCAAAGCCAAGCGAAAGCAGCGAGAAAGGGCTGAACAGGAAGAGAAGTTCCTAAACGCCGTCGAAGAGCACCGCAGGACGGGCAAACCGCTTAACGAACGGAACTTCGCGAGGCCCGGAATCGCGGTTGAAGTACCTGTAGAGGACGAAGAACGTACTGGGTCAGTGCTAGGTAAGGCGGCGGGACCGCCGAGAAAATTGAATAAGCGAAGATCCACGCTTGTCCTTTCTAAAGTCGAGATTCCCGAGGTACCTCCCACATCCAATGTGATGAGAGAACAAGTCGAGAAACTATTAGCGGACCTACCACCACCTCGTAATGAACAACCACGCGCCAAAATAGATGCCTTTATTTATTAATTTATTTATGGAACCCATTCCATCTCACTAAACACGCTGAATGGCTCGAATTCGAGACCAGGCTCTCTATCGCGTTTCCTGTTATGCTCCGTTGTGTACAGAGTCTCATAGGAATGTGAGAGGAAATGCTCAAGCTGATACGAGGGCTTCTTGAATGGCTGGCCGAAAATCTTCGCGATAGAGGCCACATTTGGGTGGTAGTGCACCGTGAGTGTTTGAAGCTCCCACAGACTCGAGTCGATGGCATGCGTATGGAGTGGATCCTTCTCATCGAAATCGAACGGGTCACCCCTCTCTGAATCGATGTCCGGACGGTGAATCATCACCATGCATGTCGGGTGCCGCTTCAATTGGTTATACACAAAGGGCAAAATTGCGACGATTGCGCCGGGAGGTGCGAACAAACAGAGCCGAGCAAGCCGCTTGATAATTGAGGCCGGGATTGTAGCCGGAAGGTGGGTGCTCGTCAGAAACAGGTCAAGTAACCTCAAGAACCTTGCACGATGTGAGCTCACGAGCAAGCTTCCGTCCTCTAGGAGTTCATAAAGCTTCGTGAAGAATTGCGGGTAATCCAAATGGAAGTACTGGATAAGAACAAAAAGCGCGTTCAAAGCGAGCAGCGAAATCGCCCCACCATGATCATATGCATCAGTGAGGAAGTCCATGAGTAGGTGTGGCTTGTTGAAATTAGGGATGATGCGTGCGTGCATTATGCTCAAGACCTGCTTGATTTGGGCCGCGTCCAGCTTCGGCAGGATATGCAGCCAAGCCGCTTGCCACAGCGCGCGGTACCGTTGCGCAGCCGAGCGTTTTTCGAAAGGCAAGAAATCACGACTCGGAAGATACGTTTTTTGGAGGTCTTCATCTACCTTCACGTCGCCTTCAACACAACTGAGAAGGGTCACCAACTGCGGCGTTACTTCGAGTACGGGGACCTGCTCCAGCAAAAATACGCGAAGATCGTCGCACGTCACAAACTCGTCACTCACCGACTCGAGTAACTCAGGCTTCGAGACAATGAAATAGACCAAAGGTCTTACATCCTCATGAAGATATTTACCCGAGATCAGGACAATTTTCAACAGAGTTGGTCCTACAACTGAAGGGAAAGAAGCAGAATTCTGTTTTTCTACTTCTGTGAACTCTTGAAGTTGCTCACGCAGCCACAAAGCAATCTTCTTTTGAGTTTTATTCGTCGAAGCGCTCAGCGCTTTCTGCTTCGAGAGTTTGCCGAAAACTTGAGTCAAGCCCGAGCTCAAGTCAAAGAATTCTTGGCTATCATCAGTAGCTGATAATTGCTGAATGTTCTCAGCAATGGCATCGTAATTGTCGACTTTTGAAACAATACGTTCGACGTCCATACTGAAAAAAAAATATTGAGCTTACCCTGAAATTTCCAGGTTTCATTATGCTAAGTGAGCACTGGTTAAAGACTTCAAACAGGCTAACAGATGCCAATCCTTGACATCTTTGAGAATGATAACAAAGGTATCTTCAATAATGATTTGCGATTGACGAAAAAGTGTCAATTGCCAGTGCTTTGAAAAAGCGTATTATATAAATACTCTGCAATTGCATGCTAAATCACATATGTACACCATAACTTGCTCCACTTCAGGAACAGATTATGAAAAAAATTGTGCGGCGAGTTTGAGAAGTCAACGGCTACTGAATTTCGCCGCCTACTGAAACGCTCGTCGGTTATTCTCCCAGTCTTAAATTTACCAGACAGCCATTGTCGCTGCCCGGGGGTAAGCAACTGGGGAGCCTTATATTTTTCACTAAGCTAAAGCCATGCCTCTTTTCACAATCGTCTCCAGACCTCGAACCCAGGACTTCTGCTCGCTCCTGTTCACCAGCAGGATCACGCGACCTTTTGTACCCAATCTTCCCGTGCGCCCAGCGCGGTGCAGCAGATCTGCCGCACTTTTCGGCATGTCGTAGAGAATAATGTTCCGCACCTTCTGGAAGTCCACTCCTCTGGCCAGCAGATCAGTGGCCACCAACACCTGCATTGACTCTCCGGTACTGGTCTCCGTCCTCGAGTTGGTTTCGCGCTCATGAGGCCGCAAAAACACATCCAGGTTTTCACGGTTAGGACCTAGCTCTTTCGCATCGTAACCTGCATTATTTAACATGTTCACGAGCGGCCTAACATCCTTCGTTTTGTTCACAAACACAATCACGCGCTTCACAATCCCTGGCTCACTGCGGTCATGGTAAATCGCATAAAGTGCCTGCTGCAAAGCCAGCTGCTTGTTGTTATTGTATGGCCGATGTGCGACTTCCACGACCTTAAATTCGATGTGTCTCGGCAGCCTATGGATTGAAGGCGTCACAAGCCTTGTTAGCTTTGGGTATTTGTTGCGTAGGATTTTGTCGAACCACGCGGGAATGGTTGCGGTGACGAAAACAAGGTCCTGAAGCTCACCAAGTTTCTCAATGAGCCTGGTCGTGCTCTGTTCAAAAGATGCATTCATTAACGAGTCCGCCTCATCAACAACGAGATACTGGCAGCCCGCAAATGCCCGCAGCATAAGCTGTGGGTTTTCATCGAGCATCTTCAGCAGCTTATCGGGCGACGCGACTGCGAGGTCGACTCCCTGAGCTACTTTATGAGCAAGCTGCGTCGTGCTCAAGCCAACACCAGCCATCATAGTAGATTTAAATCCCGGTCCAGCGATTGCTTGAACGGTATCTGTCACTTGTTTGGCGAGGTCAGTTGTCGGTACGAGAACAATGCCACCTATGCTTGCCGGTCGAATAGTATTCAGGCCCGAAAATTTGGTCAGTAGCGGTGCCAGATATGCCAAGGTCTTGCCAGATCCCGTCTCAGCCGCTATAAGCCATTCCCGGCGGTCCAGCCCAGCATTCGGGCGTGTCAAACTCTTGACAGCTATCTTTTGAACTGCCGTAGGAGGCATTTGTGGCGATTTCAGCACATTTCTTCTGATCCGCGAGCGCAATTCAGGCTCTATCTGCAGCTGGTCGAAAGATGTTATTTTGTCCAGCACGTTTAAATGAGATTTCCGGTCCTCGACAGGCACGCTTTTCAAAGCACCGAACTGGCCCATGTCGAGTGTCGATACAGGACCTACTCGGCGTACTTTCGAGGCGGATATCACGCGGCCCTTCCCGGCCAGCGCCACCGTTCGCGAGAGTTTGCCCATGGAGTGTGAGTTGAGGGGAGGGCGAAAAATTTCAGAACACGAATAAGAGCAATTGATAAGTGCCAAACCGAGACTTTGAGGCTTAAAATTGTTCGTGAAGTATAATGATAGATACATCTGGTAGTTTTAAGAGATGTGGCCTGAGAGATGGCTGCATTTTCAAGGCAACCCAGTTCTTTACAGTGGTTTCAGAATGCTCATAGAGGATCCGAAGGTACAATTTATATTGGCACAAGTGACTGAGACACATGTAGTTTACTCGATCAAATTGATTCTTCACAGTTTCGAGGTAGCCTTCAACACTCGGCCCTCAGGGTTTTTCAGTTTTCATGTCTGTTGTTGACCAGGTTGGCAAAATCGACCTCGATCCCGTGCGCGACGCTGCGCTTTCGCGACTCGAGGCGGCGCGTTCAGTGCTCAAGAGCAGTGACTCTCGGGAAGATGCTCGGAGAAGTGCACAGCGCACTGAGTTCATAGAACTGAGTACTTTGGAGTGGTTCAAGGACATAGTGAGGATTGCGGAAAAACATCCCGAAACCGTGGAAGAAAATGCCGTATATGTTGCGTATGCCCTTTACAGGCTTGGGATGCTCGACGAACTGCGCGCATTAGCCTTAAAGCATGCATCTTCAGCGGGTGTTCAACTTGCTCTGGCTCAGCTCGAGTATAAAACGGGAAATCTTACAGAGGCTCGGAACACTTTGCTTCAGACTGAGTCACTGACTAGTCCTGAGGATCACGCCGATATTCTTGTGAACTTGAGTGCCATCGGCGCTCTCAAAGGTGAAATTTTCAGCACTGAGTCGCTCACTGCTTTTGACGCGAGTTTCAACTTGTCGTGCTACTGGCTGACAAGGGGACAACCGAAAAGGGCTCTTGAAGAGCTGCACACGGCTTTGGCAAACGCGGAGGAGGAAGACGACCGGCAAAGTGCAATTGTTCAGGCTGGCGTCGCCCATCTCCTTTTAGGAGAAAAGGACAAGGCGCAGCAACTTTTCAGCCAGGAGAGCCTGGCTACAAGCTCTCCCGTGCTGCAGCTTGTCCTTAAAAATAATGTTGCTGTCCTCACATACGACGGCAGTCTTGCCAGTGCGCACGAGGCATTGAAGGCCTACGATGCACTGCATCAGTTCGAGCTAGGCTTGAATGCTGACCAGCGGCAGATTTTGCAGCGCAATGAGCTCAAACTGCGCGCGCGTGTTGGACTGCCTTCAAAGAAACGCGCTGAATTGCATGCCTCTCAATACAAATCGGACTTCGAGCCGCAAGTGGTTAATCTCACGTATACGCAGTCGCCGAAGCAGATCCGCAAACTGGATACTGTTGCCGCTAAATTATGGGTCGCTGAGGTGGACGGCGTGAAGTTCGATCAGAAGCCTTACTTGCTGTTCGGTCCTGGGGATGTGGGCTCGCTATTACCGGCCTCTGCGCAGCCCGAGAATCACGTCGATTATTGGCAGTCCCTGGACAACGAATTCGCTCAAGCTGGGCTGGCGCTTTCCCAAGGATCTGCAGACGTCGACGAGGTTTCCATTGACGACTTGGTGAAAGGGATCGATGCGAACGAGCTGGAGATGCGTGGCACAGCTCCGTTCCAGGTGAGCCTACGGAAGGATATTACGACTACCAAAAAGCGCAAGCGAAGTGGGAAGAAGAAGCTTCCCGCCGACTACGACTCCAACCGCACGCCCAATCCAGAGCGGTGGCTGGCGAAGGAGGATCGTAGCGACTATAAGCCGAAACGTGGCAAGAAGAATAATCAGGCCACACAGGGCGCGGCAGTGGATGTGGAAGTGCACACGGTTAGCCCGAGCCAGGTAGTTGGCGGTGGCAAGAAGAAGAAGAAGGGGAGAAAATAGTCTAGCTTAGTGTAGGGGTGATGTATTCCAGGAAGTGATGTGGTTCAGAGGATGTGATTCAGAGTGATGTATTCAGAGTGAGTTTTTCAGAGAATGAGGTGTTCAGGAACCAGTGGAATACATAATTAGCTAAACTTTTCTATTGAATGCGTTGTCGATCGAGATGACATCGCAAATGCAGGTGACTACTCACTCAATAATTCGCAGTTCGTAGTTCTATTAGGCAAACAGAGAATCCTCATCGCGGAGGTACTCACCCACATCGGCCTGACGGAATACCGTGATAGCATTTGGCTGGGCATGTCGCACTTCGGGGGTCGATTTCGCGCTCACACCGAAGCCAAGGGGCAGATCAGCCATCGAAAATACAATAACACCCTGATGCTCGAGAATATCCTCACTGAGACGGCCTACATGCGCCTTCAGCACGTGGTTGCCGTAGAGGAATGGCATCTCGCCATTGGCCTTGACCCACACCTTGTTCGTGCACAGCGGTGCCAGGACTTGCAAGGCCGTGATATGTAGACGAAACTTCCCAGTTTTAGTGAACTTGCCCAAGCAGGTGCCGAGACTGAGTAGATTAGGCCGCGCTACGCACGTAGCGAGCTTGGCGATAGATTCGGACACATAATAGACACGGTCCTTTTGAATGCGTAAGCAGTAGCGCTCGTCCTTGCGGTTGACCAATTGAGCGATGTTTTGTCCAATGTACCCACTGAGCTTCTCAAACACGATTTTCGTCTCCTCTTCTGTCAACTGTCGCATCGGGTGAAATTTTCAACTAGGTCTGTACCCTAGGCTGCAAACTCTATACAAACATGCAGTGTGTACTAGCCGGGCCAAGTCCAACCACACAAGACGGTGACCATCGAAGCTTCGGTATAGGACGTTTAATATTAATGTACATATTTTTGGGTTTTACTAGAGACAGTCACTTTTCTCTTTTTTTTCTTTTACTTTTTCAAATCATTCATGACTGACTCTCTTAGGCGCGTTCTCAAGCTCCCCACCATGTCTTTTTCTCCGCCTCTCTCTTTCCTCTTCCTCTTTCCTTCGGAATCCTTGCTTTCTTTTCGCATCACGCTCCTCCCAGTTCCTCCGAATCTCTGGAATATGTTCCGAGAGCTCTTCTAAGGAAACGGAGTCATCAATGCTTTCAACGACCTTAGCAACGACATCGACATGATTGCCATGTTCCTTGTCGTTCCGCCACCTCAAGAATCGCCATCTTTTCTCGTCATCCCTCACGACCTCAGCAATGCGGTAGTTCAGCGGTTCTTCGAGCTTTTTCCAATCCTCCCACTCCTCGTCAGTGAGATACAACTCCGCGTAGTCACGCTCACCGTACTTTGGACCGGATCCTGTCCAAACCAGTAGAGTAACAACTGGTTTAGACCAATAATCTGTCGACACGTTTGGGTCATCGCTCCCTGAGAAGTCGAGTCTAATCGCGAAATCTACGGAGTTCTCATTCGCGGGCTTCCACTTCAAGATATACTCATCCGTACCGGGGATGTACGGCGCTAGCTCGCTCGTGAAAATAAGCCCGTCGCTCAAATGCTTGCGCTTTTGTGTGAGCACAGTGTCTAATCTGAACGCAGGAGACATCGTCTTTGGATATATTTTGAAATCAAAGCTCTCTGAGAACGGTGTATGGCGACTGAATTGAACAAAGGGCTCGTAAACAAACTGGTTGAAGTAACCGAGGCGTTTGTTCAGACTCCGTTCTAAAAGCAGCTTCCCTTCATAGGCGAGAGTGTCAAACACAAAGAACCGCAATTTTCCATCCTGGGAAAGCACGAGTTCACCGTCTAGCACAGTACCCACTTGAAACCCGCGGGGGTTCGACGGTTCAGATGGTACATGAAGATTCGCGACCCACGACACTTCGCCCTTGCGTGTTATCATATAAATGCGCTCCTCGGGCGCTCCGTTCTCATCCTTGACCGAAGACAAGAACATGAGGCACCGCAAACCGTCCGATTTTTCGCAAACGAAATAATCTTCCTGCTTCAGAGCCTGTATGTGTTTCCGCGTGAAACTTACCGGCTGCGCACCGGGGAATTTCAGACTCTCCCGGTGCAGCACACGCGCGAGGTCGGCCATAATTTCGCGGGCCCCTTCTGGCGGCGCGACCACGCCAGGCAGATCGGGGACGCTTCCTGCCATTTAAGGGTTTTCAAGATCGCGAGAAGACTCACTAAGTAGTGATGATGATAATTATGGTGATACTAATAATATTAGATCAGGCTAGCACTATATAAATATAATTGTTCATGAAAACAAAGATCAGAACACCGGTTTTTCTCGCCTCATGATATTAAGCGTCGCTTCAAAAACGACCATCGAAATAGCTGACCCCGGCCATGTCTTTACGAGCGAAATTGCGAGGCCTCTGTACATGCCCATCAGCCCCTCACTCGCCACAATCTGCCGGCCTGCCGTTATCACATTGTGGGAGTATATATTACCGAAGCCGGCCGTATTTTTTTGGATCTGTGTCCGTGCGCCATGAACTTGGACGCGTTTGCGGATCGTGTCTAGTGGATACACGGATGCCTTGCTGAACACAGACGCCACACTGCTCGCTGTGAGCACAGGTGGAAGGCTTTCGTATTGCACGAGCTTTTCGCGCATGTAGCTGTACGTGCCGAAGAAAAGCGCCATGTACGGAAAGACGCTGAGCAACGTGGCTGTGCTCCCATGATAGAAGCCGCGTAACCCCTCGTGTTGCCATGTTGTCACCACGGTGGGCCACAATGAGGATTTCGCCTGTAAGTTCGCGGCCGTTCGTGTCCTCAAGAAGTCCAAGGGGTACGACGCTAAAGTCGCTGCTGATCCAGCCAGCCCGCCGGACAAAAACTGGCGGGCTTGCTCGTTCTGGAGCCCGAGCTCCGCGAGCGCGTGGTTCGCCAATCGCAGCGCCGAGAATTGTACGGCGCTATAAATAACGTAGAGCACCTCAGCTGGCGAATTGCCCTTCCAAAATGCAAACAAACCTTCCTTCTCGAATATGTTGCGGACCGTTCTGAGTAGCGTTTGCTGAGGGTGCTGAAGCTGCATGCGGATCTTCACCAGATCAAGAGGTGCGATCACAAAACGCGCTGTGAGGCCGGCGACAGACCCACAGATCAGAGACTCGCTTCGCGTGAGGTCTGAATCGGTCCTCAGATGATCCTCCTTCATGCCCTCGACGTGCGCAGATCACACAAAAAAAAAAATTCGCCCAGGTATGCGAAACAAACCTACCTAATGCGGACGGCTGCCGCAAGATCGAACAACAAGATAAGCAAAATTATTGAAATGAGTTGAGTATTAGATTATACCACTATGCTACTGTTGATATCCTCTAATTCAGATACTTAGATCAAGTAAGCAGCGGCGGCGGCGACACCAGCGACGGCACCAACCTTGACAGCGTTAGCACCGTTGGCAAGAGCCGGGGCAGTGCTGGAAGCAGCAGCCAAAGACGGCGACTCGGTGCAGGAGCAGTCCTCAATGGTGAGGGTGGTGGCCTCAGTCACAGTGTAGGTGCTCGAGCCGTAGGTGAAGGTCGTGGGACTCGGGCAGTACGTCGTGAAGTAGGTCGACTCGACGGTGGTCGTAGCGTTGTAAGCAGAGGCGAGGCCAGCAA